>QKWP01000831.1:49100-67932 GCA_003550325.1 Gigaspora rosea
AAAGAAAGAAAAAAAAAAAAGAAAAAAAAAAAAGTAAATTCACAGGTAAAAGAAAAGAAAAGAACACTATTGTTATTTTTGTTATACGCATTAAAGGAGAAGTAGCTGTTTTCTTTGTGAAATTCTGTAATGTTATACTCTATTAGCATTTTAGTAAACAGGTTCTGAAGTAGATTTCATATATACATTTAAAAAATTTTTTATATGCTTGAATTTTTTATATACTTGTATAACTATTTATGTTTAGTATATTAAAAGTATTAAGTTGTACGGTTTTTCAATTTCATTTCATTTCTTCATATCATTTCAATTCATTGTTATTGGAGGAATATAGAATTACAGAATTATCGTATGTTATTTTAATTACTGAATTAAATAAAGTTTGATCTTCTCTTGTGAATTTTTACGGTAAAAAAATTATTGGCTACAACTATATATCATATTATAATATAATATAATGTCAGGAATTTTCTGTGTGAAAAAAAAAACCTCCTTTTTTTATTATCTAATATTGTGATATATTAATCTGTAATTATACCTATTGATATCGTGGTAAAAAAATTCTGTAAAATTCTGTAATTCTGTACGATTGATAAACCAAAAAAAAAAAACATCGGGTGATTTCTGAATTTGAACTAGGAAGCGAAAAGACATTTATAAAATACTAATTAAATAAATCTGAGTAATGTAAGTTTTTTTACCAATTTCTTAATTTACGTTACATTGTTGAACGCATTAACAATGAAGTCCTTATGTGTTCATAAGGGAAAGCAAATCAAATGAGATTTCTCGTTTTCGTTATTGCAGTATTGTAAATCGTTACAATGCAAAAAACGTACTCCCATGTATGTACAATAACTCTCAAGTTATTGTAGTACTAAGTATGTACTTGTACGTACGATACGTGCAATAGCAGGTTCAGAAAAAATTTCAAAAATTTGGTAAAATAGGGTCCAATCCTGTAAATACCGGTTAAATAACATTTATGGTTCTAAAATGATCTTCTCCTAACAAATACAATCTTCTCCTAACAAATACAATACAGGTACAGCACATTATTCTATCTATTACAGTACTTGTATTATCGCTACGCATACATTAACATAACAGATAAACAGTACTTTATTAACCATACTATATATATATCATATATATATATAAAATAAATACGCATATATATTGTATGTATTGAATATTGAATAATATGTAAAAAAAGATAAATTATAATCGGAGTTTCTGACCTGAAAGATTTATTTTTTTTAAGGCAAAGCCTTAAATCTTTTTTAGAGAAAAAAAAGAAAGAGTTTACCTGCGATCACAATTGAAAAAAATAAATTACATACATTTTATACATTTTTTTTTTGTTCTTAAATTTTATCTAGTACTTAAGTGGTAAGAAAAATAAGAGAATAAAGACATCGGATCATCCAAACTTAGAAACTTTAGGGAATCACGTGTAATACGTTCGAAATTGTCTTCCAGGTATCGATCTCAACCTAATTTGGTTAATAAATTATTTTTGTTATACCCAGGTTTTTTTTTGCGTGGCCAAGAAATGCTCGAAAAGTAGTGTGACAAACTGAACTGTGCGTCGGGTGACGACCGCTAGTTCATTACAAAAAAACCAAAACAGAAAAGCAAGCAATCCGTGGTTCCTAGAACTGCATGCATTTCGCAGGATGAATTAATGAATTAGGGTATTTAGTTTGTTTGATTGAACTTTCAATAAACGTGTAGAACTTTCTTGTTTCTTTAATAGTTTTACCTTGTTATTTTAATAAGATCATTATTGATTGGTTGATTGTAAAAAAGTATTTCTACTTATCTGATATCAATATCGTTTTATCGTTATCATTTACAAACAATATCATATATTGAATGCGTCATATATTTATGTAATACATTCAAACTATTAATGTTTATGTTATATTTTTCCATATGTTTGATATGTTTGACAATTTCCGGTATAGTTTTATATAATATCAGATATGGGGGGCATCAAACAGGTAAAAACACTGGTTTTTATTAACGTGCAGATTTTTTAAAAAATGATTCAAAAAAAAATACAATATGTTGGTAAATAATATTAATAATAGTATATATAAAAAAAAAAATCTCAGATATCCAGATTTGATTCTTGAATTAATTTTTTTGTTTGATTCGGGTAAAATGATTCTACTTTCTGCTTTAGAAAATTTAACAATAACTATTTTTAGGTTTTTATGAACTTATTTTTCTTGTTAATGTTTGATCAACATGCATGATTAATATATATTCATGTATTACACAAATTGGAACTAACTAAAATAATGTTAGTTTAATGTAATTTATTCTAAATTAAAGTTGATTCTATTTATTTTTATTTAATTAATATTTACCAAATTTTTTTTCGTTACGTTTTTATAAATACATATCATATTACACACTCATTTTTTTTTTAATTCCAAAAAATCATATAAGCTTTTAAATCCTTTCTTTTATTAATTATCATTCCTTTTTTTTTTTTTATAAAAATTCTATTATTGTTGTTGGGTCCTTTCATCATTTTTTTAATACTATTCATTCATTCATTCATTCATTCATTTTTTTTTAATGACAAACCAAAAGAATTTTTCAAAAGTTTCTTCCTCAAGACAAAGGGTATCGACAAAATCTCGAAAGAGTTATGTCTTTTGTTATTATGTTTCCGGACATGGTATGTATTTTTTTAAAAGATTTTTATGTCTTTTCTTTTTTTAATTGTGTTTATATAATAAGGTTTCTTTGTTTATCTAAAATATTTTATTACGTCTCTAGTTTAATTAGAGTTATATTAAAAAAAAAAATTTTTTTTTTTCTTTCTTAAAGGTTTCGGACACGCAACAAGAGTCGTACAAGTTGCATCCGAGATTCTTGCTCTCCCTCGTTTACACACTTTGTATATAATTTCAAATGCACCTGAATTTATCTTTCAAGGTGCAATATCCCTTGGTGCAAGATATAGACATGCACTTATAGACGCTGGTGTTCAACAACCTCGAGCATATACTGTTGATAGATATCAAACTATAGATGATCTGGAATTATTCCTTAAAAATCGTCCTGATATGATTGTAAGAGAGGTTAATTGGTTGAAAAAGATTAAAGCTGATATAGTATTGTCTGATGCTCCTTTTCTTCCTTGGTATGTTTGAAAATATTTTATTTCCTATTTTTCGATGAATTAATTGCCCTAGCATATACTAACATCTACTAATATATATTATATATTATATATTATATATATATATATAGTGCTGCGGCTGCTTCAGCAGGAATTCCATCGGCCATCGTTAGTAATTTTACTTTTGACGCGGTATATAACGGTTTATGTGAAGGTGACGAATTAGATATTACTATAAGAAATCTCGTTGAAAAAGTTAAAGATGATTATATGAAATCTGAATTATTAATTCGTTTACCTGGATATATTCCAATACCATCATATTCTGGAACTCAACTTTATCCTAATTCAAATGTTACTACTAAAAAAATTAGTTTATTAAATGGTCGTAATACATTAAATGGTTCATTAATTGGATCTGATCGTATTAGTAAACGTCGTAATGTTATTGATGTTCCTCTTGTTGTCCGTAAATCAAAAACGCCAAGAAATGTTGTACTATCTAATATTGGTATCCCAAAAGAAATTTTTGATACTCATAAAATTTTATTGGTATCTTTTGGTGGACAAAATTTAGTTGGAATAGAAGAATGGGGTTCTCCTTTACCTGATGATTGGATTGCTATTGTTTGTGGTGGTAATCCAAGTGCTGTTTTACCTGATCGATTTTATTCATGTGCTAAAGATGCTTATATCCCTGATTTAACAAATGCTGCAGATGCTGTAATGGGAAAACTGGTAAATTTTTTTTTTTAAAGATTAAGATTTATAAGTTATAATACAATTATAATTTATCAATACAATCATTTAATGCACTTTAATGCACTTCATTATTTAACGTACATTAATTTTTTTTTTTTTTTTTATTATTATTATTTAGGGTTATGGTACTTGTTCCGAATGTATCGGTCATGGAAAACCCTTCATTTATGTTCCACGACCACAATTTATTGAAGAATATGGTCTACGTAATTTAATGGAAACTCAAGGTTCATGCGTAGAAATGTCAAAAGATCATTTTGAAAGTGGACAATGGAAAGAATATATATTAAAAGCATGTGTTATGCCTGGTGTTTGTCAAAATATTGAAAAAAGATTATCTCATGATGGTGGTAAAGTTGTTGCTAATATAGTTGAACAATTCTTGGATGAACGTTTGGGTACTACTAGAAAAACTAGAAAGACTAGAAGAACTAATGCATTAGTATATAATAATAATAGAGCGGTTTCACAACCTTCATAATATTAATTATATTAATTTGAATTTTTTTTTTTTTAATCGTATGCAATATTTAATATTATTAATTATTTTTCTTGTAACGATTAATAATTTTTTTACTTTTGTTGCTTAATTGGCATTTACCAAATTATTTAGATGTGTATTATCTTTACTTTTTTATATATTTTTTATAGATAATTATAATATATTTTTTTTTTGTTTATAAAAACTTTTTTTTTCGAATTTGATTTTCATTTTCATTTTCGTACTTGTTGAATAATAATAAGCTTTTCTTTGTTACATAAAAAAATAAAGTTGAAAATAATAATATTTCATTTTTTATAAGTGTATATAATAATGTAAGTTTGATTGTTGCATTCTATCGTTATTAAACAATCTATATAACTCTAAATATTAAACTTTAAACTGAAAAATACGCCTCCAAAGGACTACACCAAAAAAAGGTTTATACAAAATACAAAATTAGTTTAGATTCATAATTGCATAAAAAGAGAGAACAAGTTTTTCACACGCCTTAATTAACTGTTTAAAATTAGCATTACTTATAAGAATTGAAAAAAAATTTTATTCAACATAAAGCACGTTCTGTTCCAAAATATGATACATAAATTGAAATTCAACATATATTTACAAATTATTATGTATAATATCAAACCAGACAATGCTTCTAACAGCTACCGTATATAAATTTTTAAGATTATATTCTCATAACGATTGAATTACAAGTTGTGCTAAATTGTGCTCGGTCATGTGATCGTGTAACGATAGAGCATTAACGTACTGCTACGGAATAAAGTTTCTTAACATGTATTTGAGGCTTACAATTTTATTTTTAATTGTGGTAGTTTTAAATTAAATAGTTAAGGCCAGACCAACTTGATTCTGTGTTTTAGAGGTCATATTTGAAAAATAGCTAACATAGCAGTCAGGAAATATATCATATCTGTTAATCTGTGTTAGTTTATAATAAAAATTATATAATAAAAACATAAATTTACTATAAACTTTAAGCCTAACATTCTTTTCAACTTACAGATTAACTTTTTTTCAAATTTTGAAATTAACTATATCGAAGATATTAGATTAAGGTTATTTAAAACACTTTTTTAAAATTTTGCAAAGTTTGCAAATTTTTTCAATAAAATTTTGTTTAAAAAAAAAATTCCAATTTTAAAATTGCAATTATATGTAAAATTTTATGCTGAGCAAGGTTTGCAATATAGGTTAGCTTAGTAAAAAAATAAAATGTCTATATGCTAATATTAAAAATCACAGGTTTTCTATATAAAACTTTTTTTTTACTATCTTGGGCTTTTAAGTAAAGTTGTTTAGCACAAAATTTTATAATAATAATAAAAAATAAAAACTATTTTAACAAGCATTTTACTAGTAAAAAATAGGATTTAAGTTAAATTTTTTGCAAAAAACTTTGAAAAAATGCATTTGTCACCCTCGTGACTGTCACAGGCAATAAGGCCATTAAAGTAAAGTAAAATTAGAGTTAGGGTTAGGTTCAAGATTATTAGGATTAAAATCAAAATTAATACAGAATTGCGAGAGGATCATTTTTTGTTAGAAGTGCAATATGTATTTTCTTAGTAAAGTTTTGAGTTATAAATAAACCCGTGACAAAAAACTGTGGCACAGGGGGGCGATAAATACATTCCTCCAAAAACTTTAATTGCTAATCCGGATAAGATCAGCACTATTTTTATATTAGAATTTGGGGGAAATTACTATGTTTTTTACTATATGCTGAAATCTGACGTCGGTCCAATGAAAAGTATTTTTTTTATTAAGTTAACAGTTCGTGTCAATTAAATGAAAGTTTGTAGAGCTCACTGAGACGCATCCAATGGTAGTTAGAGCATTCAATTCGACCCAGTGTATGCTGAGATATCAGCAAAAAACGATTGGCTGACTATATAAAATTCTATGTAAACAAACTAGAAATTTTATATAGTTGGCCAATCGTTTTTTAACAATATCTCAGCGTACACTGGGCTGATTTGAATGATATAACCACCATTAGATGCGTCTCATTTTGCTTTACAACTTTCAATTAATTGACATGAACTGTTAACTTAATAAAAAATACTTTTAATTGGACCGACTTCAGATTTCTGCATATAATAAAAATTTATATTGTACTTATCCCAAAATTTACTATTGTCCCAATATGGTAATAGTGCCGATCTTATCCGGATCATCAATTAATTCAATTTTTTACTAGTAAAATGCTTGCTAAAATATTTTTATTTTTTGATATTATTATAAAATTTTGTGCTGAACAACTTTACTTAAAAGCCTTATTTTATAGTTTAGAAAACCTAGTCCCGATTATATATGAGTATGAAATTATTTCGGGTTCTAAAACCCGAAATTAAAATTTGAAGACGAAATTGTTTTTGACCTATTTTACTTGAAAGATGAAATTATTTGATACTTTTTTTGAATAGACAAATTATAAGGAACATATTTATATAAATTTTATTTGCTTTTTCTTATAAAAAATTTTAATTTTCTCTAATGAAGACGAAATAGGCCTTTTTCAAAAATCAATTTCGGTGGTATCACTAGTCCCAATAAATAAAATTTTCTAGTGGCCAAATTTGAAATTTACATAAGGTGGCCAAATTCAATATTTTTATTACTATATATATGGCCAAATTTGATATTTTCATTATATATAACCAAATTTGATATTTTTATTATATATGACCAAATTGATATTTTTATTATATACCATGTTTCCGAAAATAAGCTGCCTCCAAAAAAAGCTTCTCCCAGATTTTTAGAAAAATTTTTAAAAAAATCGTTAACAGTCGCTACATACCGTATACTTTTTTTTACTATGTAAACTTCAAAAGGTCGAATAAGTAAAGTTGTTTAGCACAACGAAATACACTTATAGTAAAAATTTCATAGCATTTGGACAACTTTTTATTAGTACATTTTTCAATTTTTCAAAAAATTTAACAATACGAAAATAAGCTACCCCCATGATTTTTTGTGTAACTTTTTGGCCAAAAAGGGTAGCTTATTTCCGGATAAATACGGTATGGCCCAAATTTAATATTTTTATTATATATAGCAAATTTGATATTTTCATTATATATAGCCAAATTATAAATTCAGCATTTTCATTATATGTACCAAGTTTAAGTTTATAACTTACTGAATTTAGTATTTAATCAATTTGACAAGTAATTGCTTATCAAACTTTTTTTAGAGTTAAGGTTAATAAGTTAGAAACTAAATTCTCAATATTTATTGTTCTTTTAAAGTTTAAATACAATGCATCAATATTAATTTCAGCAAATTGAATTAAATACAGAACAGCTACTTGGCATTAAATAATAATGATTATGAAAACAAAAAAAAGTTACTATGCTTTATGTATTTTTTACAAAAAAGAACAAAATTTCCAAATCGGATGCATTAAAAATAAATTGGTATATTTTTAATATGAAATTAAATATTTAAATTAAGGGTAGGGTGAATGTAGATCATTTTTCATATGATTTACGTGGTATATTAGAATTTTATATAGTAAATAAAAAAATGCTTCTAATAAATTTTTTTAAGATCCTGACCAATTTGTATAATATTTATATCATAGGTAGTTTTATATAGTTTGTTTATAATAATGAAGTTGCACAATATCCATTGCTTTAAAAAAAATCAACTTTACATATAATTAAATTTTTGTAGAACGTTATGTGATTTTTGTAGGTTGTACAAAGAATTGATTGGTCAGATCATATGATGTTTACATGTAAATCATATGATATCATATAAATTGGTTACACAAACTTGATCTACAATCGATTTTATATGAAATTAGAAATTTGTACACCCTATCCTTAATATTACCAACTTTTGCTTTTAGTCTATAAGTTTTTTTATTCTGATAAAGTTGAAGTCTGAAATTCAAGTATAAATTCAAGTATAGGTTAAACTACAAAATATCAAATAAAACAAAGATATACAAATTAATTAAAAAAGTATATACAATTTATAAAGAGGACTACTCCAAACATGCTTATTTGCTTTAAAATATTATTATAAAAAATTAAAAATTACAAAAAAGTATATGAGCATACATTCAGAGGCAGTATCTTAGATAATTTATGATATTTCTTTTGTATAACCAATTTATTATTCATATATTAAATACTTACCCTAGGTGAAATCCAAAAAAAAAAAAATTACAGAGAGACCTTTCTAAATGCACCCTTGAAACTGAGCCCAAGTATACATTTATAGAGAGTGTGCACTTAAAAAATTATATTAAAAAATCTATTTATTATACTATAATATATGTTTTTTTTTTTTTTTTTTTTTTTATGCTTAGACTGGAGCCTTGCTTGGCTTATTGGACCACTTTATTAATTAAATGGTTGTGTACAAAGATGAGAGTACAACTAGCCACACGTGCACTTTTGGTGCCTAATTTAAGCAGTTTGCCCGCAGGTTTTATACTAGCTGCTATACCTGCAACCCACTACAGGTGTTGCCTATTCAAAACCCTCTGATCTATATATACTGTTATATTAACATATTTTATAAATTTATTAGAAAACTTTGGAAAATTATTAAATATAGTACAAAATAAAATAGACCAATTACTTCCTTAGTATTAGTTTTATTAGTAGACTTTTTACCAGTTTAATTTTAAACCAATAGTTAATGGATAACAAGGGTTCCTTTAATAGTTCCTTTAATAGTTCCTTTAATGGTTCCTTTAATGGTTCCTTTAATGGTTCCTTTAATGGTTCCTTTAATGGTTCTTTTAATGGTTCCTTTGATGGTTCCTTTGATAGTTCCTTTGATGGTTCCTTTGATGGTTCCTCTGATGGTTCCTTCTAAAGTTCCTTCGAAGGTTCCTTCTATAGTTCCTTTACTATTATTAGATTTATAAATAGTTTCTTTTTATGTCTTAAAAAGATATAAAAATCCTGCTTTTTCTACCAAGACAGGATAACGAGTCCTGTATTCAATATTTTTATCTGTTCTATAAAAGAAACCAATAAAATATTTGACCCTTTACTCCCTACAAATTGTACACAGTAAAGGCTCTTTTCCCATAAAATTATTCTTGAGTTTTTGTGATTATCATGTTAAGTTTATTAAATATTCCCTTATATTTTTCCAAGTTTTAAGTAATTCTTTGAGATTTTGTTTGATATTTTCCCATTTATTCTAAGAATTCTTTTGTATTGTCTTTTGAGTTTATATTTGAGTTTACCTATTTATTAAATTTTTATTTGAATAGTTTTATATTTTATTTTTATCCCTAAATTTTCTTACTGTACGTCAAGTTAAGTAGGACCTGAAATATACATAGATAGGTCAGGTATGAGTTTGCTTATTTTCGAGATTTTTTATACAGATCTTTTCTATTTATAGTAATTTTTTGCTTATTTTTGAAGTTTTTTGCAGATCTTTCCTTTTTTAGTAACCCTATAATTAACCTAACCTATTTATGTATTTTTCAGGGTCCTAGTTAAGTAATATAGTTATAGTATAGTTATTTTTTGGCCAAGGATCACTATATTACAGTTTGGCGACGACGACAGGATCTGAAACTTCTTGTGTTAATGTGATTTCCAACTTAAATTTTATTTTTGGGATTTATATTTTTTTTTCAATAATTTTTTTTTATATATATATATTTTTTTTATGCAACCTTTTTCGCAAAAATACTTTGACTTCGCATAGTATTTCTTGAATCATATTCCTACTAACAAGGAATATAACAATCTAATCGATATTCTTAAAACCGCTATTAATCAACTACAATTCGGATCTCCTTTAAACTCTCAACAAATCGATATTTTATTTAAATATTCCAAATTCTCTGACTTCTCTTGGAGAAATGGCAAATCATACTCTACATCTGAAGACCTTTGGAATAATGAACGAGTTATTGACCAAGGCTTCCAAACCCCCTCCTATCAAAATATTGACTATTTAGAATTTCCAACACTAGATAATCCTCAAGGTGTTCCCTATCCAACTACTGTTATTCCACAACAAAAATCTCTTCCCCGATGTACCTACACCCTATATCAGTGTGCAAACTTAAAGCTCTACGAGGAAGAATTAAACAATAATATAAAATCCACAGACGGCATAAACGATATATTTAAATATCGTCAACTTCATGGCTTTTTTATCTACTTCGATTAAACCTCTTTATGAATATTGATCAATACAAGCAACAAATAGCTAATCATAATTTCCTACACGAAACTAATCGATCAGTAAGCCGAAGAAGATATAGTGAATGATCTGATCCCAGCTGTCCTGCTTGCCATCCTACCAACGAATATTATATCACCGAAGAATTTTATAGATTTTGGAATTGGTTTCATCCTACTTACAAGGCTGAAAATCTCTCCGCTTATACAGTTGACTATTTTAACGATACATTTCGATTATCTATAACTGAAGATTTAACACCTCATATCCATCGATTAATAACCATATCAGATATCAAAACAACCAACCTTCACAAGAATTTGATTTAATTGTAACAGAAGTTATTGAAAAGTGTCAACAAACTTGTGGATTTCTTGAATCTCCTGCACCAATGGAAATATTAGAAACTAATAATTCAGAAGATTCCAACAGAGCTATTAATCTTGAAAACCATTCTGAAGAAAACACTGAAGAAAATTTTGAAGAAAACTTTGAAGAAAACTCTACATCCTCTCAACCTCCTAATCAATCTATATCCACTATAAATAACCAGATTGAACAAAATCATAATCAAATAAAACAAAGCCTACATAACACCTGACAAATTCTTAGTCAAATAAAGGAAACTATCAAAAATAGTGACTATATTCTCACCACAGAAGAATCTAGCCCATCCACTTCTAATAATAATAACTATCAAACCATACCTGACTATTTATCTGATACCAACAACCTCCAATCTTCAAATATTAACTATTCAACTATCGATAAACCCAAATTAATAATTACTTTGACGATAATATTTTCTCTAGTCTTGTTAGTCAATTAGGAAATTTAACCATGTCTCAAGGAGGAAGAGCTAACAATAGACAAAATGATCAAGAGGAAGATTTGCTTAATTTTGATAATAGGATGACCAATTTATATATAAATGACAACTCTTAAAGAGGTGCAGAAAATAGACAAGTATCTATTAGACCAAGTAATAATAATGAAGAACTACAAGATAATAAAGAAGATGATGATAATAAAGAAGATGACTTTAACCCTGAAGGAGCTTTAAAAATCATTTTAGAAAGACTGAAAGAAATTGTTAAAAATAATGCCGAAAGACCAACTGTACCTACTAATTTAAAAGAATATAAAATGATTGACTTTCCTACCTTATCTGATAATCAGAATGAAGACCCGGTTGAATGGGTTGAAGCTTTTACTTGAGCATATGTTGGTAATAATATTTCTGAAAATAGACAACTTGCTATAGTTCCTAATTTCTTTAAGGGCAATGCTTTATCTTGGTATAATCAAAATCGGTTTAACTTTATTCATTGGAACAATAATACCAATGCACACCATTATTTTGTCCATCTCTTTTCTAAGAAATTTAGAGATCCATTTAAAGTGTCCCAATGGCATTATACTTTAAGGAGTAGAAAACAAAAACCAGGTGAAACAGTAGAGCATATAACTCAGCTCTTGAGGAGTTATAGCAAAGAGTTGATCCTGATAATCATTATCCTGAAGTAGATAAAATTCGACAATTTATAGATGGACTAAAGCAAAAATTTCAAATACCTGTACAATCAGAAAACCCAATAACTATTAGTCAAGCAGTAAACAAGGCGAAAGCTATTGAAGTAGCATACTCAAAAAGAGGAGCTCTATCTGCCTATTCACTACTTCCTACTGCATATCAACCACATTTCTTTGAAGGATACACTAGCCCTGCTCAACTAACAGCCTCTATGCAACCTCAACTTAATCTTAAAAAGGAGTTAGAAGAAGCTGTACAGTATGTTACCCAGACAATACGTCAAACTAAAAGTCAATCAACCAAATAGCCTCAATATCACAATCAAGATGTTTACAATCAACAACTCCAATATCAAAATTATAACCATCCATTCCAATACCAAAATCAAAATTATCAAAATCAGAACAATTATAATAATAATAATTATCGACCCCCTTGACAAAATAATAATTGCTTTAGATGTCATCAACCTGGCCATTTTGCATCTAATTGTACTGCTCCATATTGCACCAACTGTCAACAAATCGGACATATGACTAGAAATTGTAGGTTTAATCAAAATTGGAGACCTAACAATAATAATAATAATTGGAACAATAATAATAATCGTCGTAACAATAACAACAATCGAAATAATAATCGAAATAATAACNAATTCGACAATTTATAGATGGACTAAAGCAAAAATTTCAAATACCTGTACAATCAGAAAACCCAATAACTATTAATCAAGCAGTAAATAAAGCGAAAGCTATTGAAGTAACAATAATAATAATAATTGGAACAATAATAATAATCGTCGTAACAATAACAACAATCGAAATAATAATCGAAATAATAAAAATGGAATAACAATAATAACCATCGCAACAACAACAATAATAATCCCACCCCAAACAATAATAATAATAACCAACAACAAAACAACAACATTCAAAATCAAAATAATATGGGGAATAATGTTGATAACAACAATTATTTAAACTAAAAGAGGTATCTCCCGAGGGTAAGCATACCCAGATTATAAATACCTTTTCCAACCAAACAAATGAAATGCCCTTAATAATATTTGACGAAATAGATAAAAAATTGAATAAGGATAATAAAAACAATAACAATAATAATAATAATAATAATACTTTTAATGAACAACTTATAATCCCTGGATAGATTATGATGAAACAATAGAAATACTTGGGTTGACCTCAAATGAAATTAATTTTAACAATAATGATAACCTAGTAAAGATGCTTTCTTTACTACTGCTGAAGTTTTAGAAATGAAAATTAATGTCTTAATAGATTCTGGTTCAAAAGGATGTGTGATCGCTAAACATTTTCTTGATAAAGTCAATCGACAAATTGATGAACCAAGTAATGTTAGAGTAATAGACATTACTGGACATAAATCAGTTCCACTTGGATGAGTTAAAAATATCCCTGTTCTATTAGGAATACAAATAATTTTAATAGACATGTTAGTAACGGAGTCTAAAGAATATAATGTGGTTTTGGGAAATGAATATTTGGATAAAGTCCATACAACAATTGACTACTATGGAGAATTTATGAGCATTGGATTAAAAGACCAAATTGAATATATACCTATATCCTGCAAGCAATGCATAGAAGACCCTACTATTCTACATCCTATTAACTTTAAAAACCAATACTCTAATACAGAATTAGAACTAGAAGTAGAAGAAGAAGAGAATAATGAAATGAGGAAAACAAATCAACCCACATTGGAAATAAACTTAATAACAACCAACTACAAACAATAAGACAACTATTATGTCAAAACTCTGAAATATTCGCTACANAAACATTATTTTAATATTTTTTTTTTTTTTTAGACTTTGGCTGCCTCGCCGTGATCTTTATTAATTTTTTTCATATTACATTGTATACATGAAATGAGGATACAACTAGCCACACGTGCACTTTTTGGTGTCTAATTTAAATAGTCCGCCTGAAGGTTCTATACTAGTTGCTATACCTACAACCCAACTACAGAAGTTGTCTATTTAAACTCTCTGGTCTCCGTATACGCCACATTACTACTTCTTAACAGACCCGACTTACTCCATTACCTTTAGGATAATCAAGCGCGACCAGCTGCACTAGCCTCACCCAGGACAAATCTAGGTTCGTCTAGACCAGTTCAACAACTGGTTTGTCTACTATGAACAACCATATCCCATTTCATAGTCATTCCTGGATTTTCAGTACCGACACATTTGCATTATACCGACACTTGCAGTCCGGTTTCACTCCAAACCGCTAAGCACATTCCTTGCCCTTATAAGGTTCGTTCGGGTCCTAGCACTGACCTTATTTATAGTAGCACCATCGAAGATCCTACTCTACCTCCTTATTCGGGACTTTCCAAATGGGTTTCTGTTTTTCCGATTCCTTGGATTCTTCGGTATAACAATAACACTATTGCGCCCGAGAGCTCCCATTCAAGATGGTGAAACCAAGGTTACAGGTTTCTCACCCAACTGATCTGATCTACAGTTACCATAACACAGGCCTAATTTTCATTATCATCGTCAGTGGGATTTGAACTTTCGACCTGCCACTTGGGGGTGACAACCTGGCCACTTCTCTAAGTCGCCACACCATATAAAAGACCCTACTATTCTATATCCTATTAACTTTAAAAACCAATACTCTAATACAGAATTAGAATTAGAACTAGAAGAAGAAGATAATAAAGACCCTGTTGAACCAATTTACACTACAATCCAAGTGGGTAATACTTTTATGCAATTCGAACAACAACTTGTACCTAACATAAAAATAGAAAATATTGAAAGTCCTTTAATAAGTCCGCCAATGAAATATTCAAACTAATACAACCAGAAATGAAAGAACTAAAAGACAAAAAGACAGAAGACCAAAAACTATCTATTCCTATTACTGAAGACAAATCAATCTACATTGGAAATAAACTTAATAACGACCAACTACAAACAATAAAACAACTATTATATAAAACTCTGAAATATTCGCTACAACCTTTGCGGAACTTAGAAAAACTAATGTGGTTTATCATGGCATTAATACAAGTGATTCTTATCCCATTAAACAAAAAGCATATCGAGCATCACCAATGGAACAAGAACATATCGAAAAAGAAATTGCTCAAATGGAAAAGGACGGTATTATAAGAAAATCCGAAAGTCCCTGGAGCTCTTCTGTTGTCTTAGTTAAAAAGAAAAATGGAAAATTAAGATTCTGTGTCGATTTTAGAAAATTAAATAATGTAACAAAGAAAGACACTTATCCATTACCAAGAATTGATGAAATGCTGGATAATCTTGGTAAAGCTCAATGGTTTACATCCTTAGATTTAACTTCTAGTTACTGGCAAGTAGAAGTTAAAGAAGAAGATAAAGAAAAGACTGCTTTCATTACTGAATATGGTCTTTATGAATTCAATATTATGCCTTTTGGGCTTTGTAATGCTCTATCCACTTTTCAAAGACTAATGGACATTGTTCTTAGACCTGTTCTTTGGAAAAAGGCCATAGTATACATCGATGATGTAAACATATACTCAGAATCTTTTGAACAACACATAGAAGATATTCAAGAAGTATTTAACCTTATTAAAAATGCAAATCTAAGAATTAATTCTGAAAAATGCCATTTTTGCACAAATGAGATGCAATTTCTAGGACATATAGTTGGAATTGAAGGAATAAAACCAGACCCTCAAAAGGTTGATAAACTTGACAAATTACCACCTCCCAAAAATATTACACAATTGAGAGCCTTTTTAGGTTTAGCTTCATATTATCGCCGTTTTATAGAAGGATTTTCAAAGAAGGCTAGACCCTTATTAAAACTATTAAAAAAGGATGAAGAATTTAAATGAGAAAAGGCGCAAAATAATATATTTAATTGGCTTAAGCAGTGCTTAACCCAAGCTTCTATATTACAATATCCAGATTACTCTGAACCCTTTGTTCTTTTTATTGATGCTTCTTATCAAGGACTAGGTGCAGTTCTATCCCAAATTAAAAATGGTCGAGAGCATGTTATTGCTTACGCCAATCGCACCTTAACCCCTGCTGAGTCAAATTATAGTACCATCGAACTTGAATGCTTAGCAGTTATTTGGGCAGTTAAATATTTTAGACACTATACATGGAACAAGATTTACTCTTATTACAAATCACAAAGCACTACAATGGTTATTAAACTCGACAACAATTAATGACAATAAAAGGATAACCCGATGGAGAATGACTCTCCAAGAATATCAGTTTGATGTAAAATATTGAGCTGGTAACTGGAACAAAAATGCTGATTTTCTCTCATGCCTACCTGAATACTTAAAAGATAATGGATAACAAAATATATAATCAGCCTTATAAATATCTTTCCTCTTTACAATTTGACATGGACATCTCTAATACGGAAAAATCTTGAATTCAAAAAGAAGCAAAGAATTATTTTATAGAAAATAATAAATTATATAGAAGAAATAAAAACAAGCCCCAACGAGTAATCAAAATCGATCAAAAACATATAATACTTTATACTTAACATGATAAACAAGGAGTACATTTGGGAATATCTTCAACTTATAATAAAATTAAAGAAAGATATTTTTGGCCTACAATGTATGAAGATATTAAAAATTACGTTCAAACTTGTGATATTTGCCAACATAGAGGACATGAAGTCAGACGCCAAGATTTACAACCCTTAGAAGTAAAATATCCTTTCCATAAAATTGGAATTGATATAAAAGGACCATTACCTGTCACAAAACAAGATAACAGATACATTATTGTGGCTATGGATTATCTTACGAAATGGCCTGAAGCAAGAGCTGTATCTAATATTAAAGCCATTACTGTAGCTAAATTTATTTATGAAGAAATTATTTGTCGACATGGAACTCCTACTATAATACTCACGGATCGAGAAACAAATTTTATGAGCGATATTATTAAAGAATTATGTAATAGCTTTCAAATAAAACATCATAAAGCTTCAGCATACCGAACTCAAACCAATGGAATGATTGAATGTTTTAATAGAACTATTGGAGAAGCCCTTGCAAAAATAACTAGCTATAAATATAAGGAATGGGATGAAATTCTTCCTTCAGTACTTTTAGCTTATCAAACCATGAAGCATGGAACAACTAAATTCACTCCATTCTCTTTTACATATGGACGTGAAGCAAAATTACCAATAGAAACTATAATAGAAACCTATTATGAAGAAAGTGAATCATTCCAAGAAGCTCTACTAAAAAGGTCTTTTGAAATTGAAGATGTTCTACAAAAACAACAAGAAGAAGCTTTAGAAAATATTCAAGAGATACAAAAATTTCAAAAAGAACATTACAATAAAAATGTTAAACATGATAAATTGAAAGTAGAAGATAAAGTTCTTGTAGCCAAATTATTTCTTAAAAATGTATTCTCTGCAAAATTAGAGGAACAGTTTATGGGTCTTTATATAATCCACAGTATATTAGATTTTGGAGTTTATAAACTACGAACATTAGATGGCAAAAAAGTGAAAGATCCAGTTCATGACAACAGATTAAAATTATAATATGATAGAAAAATCCAGGATCTTCCTGTATCTCAAATTATTATTACACAAAACCCTAGTACAAATTGTTGATCGTATAACTTTAAAATTTATAAATATACCTTTTCCCCTTAAAATTCTATTAAAAATTATAACTCCTAAAAATACTTCTACTCACATGATTTCAAACACTATTAATAATCTCCAACCAGAAACCCTCCAAATACTCCAACAATTTATAGCATTATAGAGAAATAAAACAAATTATACAAAAATTGAGATTGACCACCATAATATTTCAATTACAAACCACGAAGGAATAATAACTACCTCTTTAATTGAAGAAATAAGTCAAGAAAACAATCCTTCTATATCAAATAACAATCTAAATGATCTATTTAAAGAGTTTATTAATGATGAAGCATGGGACTAAATTCAACCTAGGAATAATGAAGAAGACTCAAAAATAATGCAATTAAAAAGAAGTTTGAGTTATGATACAAATACATATCATCAATTCACTTCACTTTTCATTGCAAATAATGATATTTTAGTACTTAAAAATATCAATCTCAAAATAAAATCCATAGGAAATAGAAAATCCTCTTAAGTCAACCGACTAGAAACAATCTATTATTTAGGAAAATTAATGGAAAATCAAACTGAGGAACAGTTAAAACAAACTAGAAAATTGTTGAATAAAAATTTCAACAAGAAAAAGGTTCATAGACTTTGGAAACAAAGTTCCAGAGTATATAAACTTTACAAGAAATTTGGTTTGAATAAACTATATGATGAATCAATTGACATTTCAGTAAGGGTATAGACATTTATCAGGTGATTTCCACCTCTTAAGAGGGTACCCCCCCTCCCCCCACCTGATACTAAACTAGCCAATCAAATCCAAGCAAATAATATATACAGACCGAACCCAGTTTGGTTCAGATTTGGTCTGAAGTCTGCAAACTGGTCCAAAGATAATATGTTTCTATATATTTTTTGGTGCTAAACAAGTTTACTTAGTGCATAAAAGTTAGAATTAATTAGTAAAATTTTGTGAATCATAAGATTTTATAGAATTTTATTAATAAAATTCTATAAAATCTTATAATTCACAAATTTTTATTAATTAATTCTAACTTTAT
>QKWP01000831.1:81838-95055 GCA_003550325.1 Gigaspora rosea
TCGTTAAGTGTCGCTAAGCGTCATTAAGCGTCACTAAGCGTCGTTAAGCGTCACTAAGCGTCATTAAGCGTCGCTAAGCGTCGTTAAGCGTTGCTAAGCGTCATTGAGTGTCATTGCACATCAATTTCGCATATCACTATTACTAAATACAGTTATTACAAAATTTCCTTATTAAGTTCTAATTTTCAAACTAATTTCTACCAAGATTAAAAACCTATTCTATAACAATACAGTAGCCTACCATATTATTGTGAACACTTTTTAAAAATTTATAAGTCGGGTTCGGGTAAGTAAATATAGCGCAAAATTTATATTACGTTTTGAGCAGTTCTCAAGATACAATATACTAAAATTTTACACGATTTTATTAGGTCATGTGGAAGATATACAGGAAATTTGATGAACTTCCATTTTTGGATTTGACCGAAAATCAATTTCTGGATTTTTCTGGATTTACTAAAAAAATTCACTGAAGATCATAGTTGTTTTAGATTAGCTAAAAATTTCGCCCATATATAGTATGACATTATGCCAATACTGTACAGTATAAAAAAGGCTAAGTTTGTATGACAGATCGGTATAATAATACGTATTCTTTTTTTTTTCTCACAAAACAATGAGTAGTCGTAAAGATTTAACAGAAGACCAAAGAGGTGCACTAAATTATGCCATCAGCAAGGTGATTCAGTTTGTACCATCGCAGTAGCTGTTGGGTGCAACAAATCCGTAGTGCAAAACAGTGATGGTAAATGACTTGAAATGACCCAAATGACCCAAATGACAAATGACCAGTCATTTGGTCATTTCAAAGGTGAAATGACCTAGTGGGTCATTTGAATTTGATTGGTGGATCACGCAGGGCATTAATTCGAATTTTGGCCCGAATTAAGCTTAATTTAGGTCAAAATTCGAAATCATTTCTTGCACATTATTTCCATTATAATTAATAAATATCTGCATATAAGTATCAGAATTTTTTTTTTTTACTACTGTTATTTTTTTATAGTTCTATTTCGTAGTTGCTGTCGTTGTTGGTGCTGCCGTTGGTGTTGACGTTGTATCGTCGTTGGTATCACCGTTGGTATTGAAATTAGCTGTTAGTGTCATTGGCATCATCATAATTAGGTTTTAGTTAAGGTGTACTTGTCATGTTTTTCGTGTTTCGCTTTTGTTTTGCCACGTTATTGGTATTATTGTACGGTAAGTAACAACGTAGAGGTGTTTTACAGTCGCACTTTTGGACTGTTGTTTTGTCGTTTGCTGGTGAAGTCAGAATTGGTGCTTCATCTTGAATCTTGATAAGTATAGACTTTTTTTTTTTGCTATATTACAATTTCTTCTTTCATTAACCAGTTTTCTTTTTGCAGCTATCATTTCTTCGTTTGCAGATGGGTTGTATTTGATATTACTGTTTCTTTAGATCATTGTTCGTCGGTGATGTCATATGTAGTTCGCCCTTTTGTGGAGCCATTGTTTGCTAGTGATCTGGTATCACCTATTTTCAGGAGCCGTCGTTTGCTAATGGATGAAATTGTACATGGTTTATGAAGTATCGTTTGCTAGCTAGCCATGTTAGTTAGTTATTTCATTACTTCGTTGTTACTATCGTTTTATGGTGTCTCTCTATTAGTATTATTGTTGAACGGTATCATGCTACATGTTATTGTATCCTAGATCGTGGATTCATCTCTTGACAATTAACGATTGATGAGTAGCCTTGGAGTTTAGTTTAGGGTTAGGGAGAACGATTATGTTTCGGTGTTAGTTTTAGATAAATTGTATTATTGCGATGATTAGTAGACTTGGAGTTTAGTTTAGGATTAGGGTGAACGATAAGTTAGTGGTTAGGGTAGGTTTAGATAGAATGTAATTTTGCGCGATGATATATTTTTAATAAAAATTTGTATATATCGATATAAGTAATTATGATGTAATATTTTTATTAATACTGTAAACCGATTTTGTGTATTATTAGTTGATATGTGGATAGGAATTCCCCCCGGTTATAATTAGCAAGTTAAAAATTACACGATTGAGTTTCATGACCAATAGGATGTCAATTCTATATGTGAAATGACCAATGACTCAAATGACCTCAAATGACTGGTCATTTTGAGGTCATTCAGAGTCATTTGAAAAATCGGCAAATGACCAGGTCATTTACCATCACTGGTGCAAAATATTATTCAAGAGTTTCGTCAGGTAGGGCAGAGGCAAAAAAAAAGGCTCAACATCCTAAAAAGGCATAGATTGATGTACTACCTGAGTATGATTATAAGCTAATTGCATGTAGAGCTTACGGATTCTTTATTCAAATAATATTCAAATAATTAGGATCGGCATAAAGCTATTCAAATATTCGCCGAATGACTAAAGTTACTAAATAATTCGAATAACTATAATTATTCGAATATTAATATTTATTCAAATAAATAATAATATTCGAATAAATAATTTATTCGAATAATTATAATTATTCGAATAAATATTTATTCAAGTAAATATATTTATTTTGTCTAGTATACGTATTTTAAATATCTTATATTTATATATATAACTAGCATTACCGGTGTAAAACTTGTCTACATCATAAATTTAATGTATTTTAAATAAGAACATAATTTTAATATTTCGTTTGTTTATTATATTTATTTAATAGGTCGATATAAATCAATTACACTTTAAACTTATACTGGCTTTCAGTTTTTTGTAAGTATATAATAATTATTATTATATTATATATATGAATACATACTTGTACAATAAGCACTTATTTTATTTTTCTATTACATACTTTACACAGTACAGAATACAATAAGTAAAGCGCAAGTTGAACGCTGCGTGATAAAAAGATTATTCTATACTATTATTATTCTAAGTCATTTCTGAATTTACTTCAATTCTGAATTGAAATGTGTCTTTCTCGATTTTAACGGATCCTGAGGGTATAGAATAATTACTTATTAATAATTACATTTATATTTGAAATGATCCTTTTCCATTGATATTTATAAAGATAATTCTTTTATTGCTTCATTAGGAATAACTTGGGGATGCAAGTTTGTATGTCAAAAATTTTACGAAATAATCTGTGCTACTACCAGCTAAGCATGACGGTCATGAAAATACCAGAAAAGATAAATTTGTTTTTTTTTAAGAAAAAAAATTTAGTAATTATCTTCTTATTAGATTCAGGTTAGACAAGACACCTGACCAGATTCCTGCTGATGCCGAGAAACAAATGCAGATGTGTTCTATGCAGAGAATGCAAAACTTATTAATTACATTGTTAAAATATATATAAATATTTGAATGTATTCTTTTAATATATAAAAAGTTAGCATTTAATATTTAGGAATCTTTTTTATTCGCATTTATTTATTTATTTATTTTATTTAATTTTTTACTTTAGTATTATTATTATTATTATTATTATTATTTCGCTTTTTTTTATTAATTGATAAATGGATAGCAGTTCTAAAATGACAAATAACATTTCACAATTCACGAATAACACATGCCAATTGAGAATCAAAATAAATTAAGTGATACGAAACATTATATAACACATGTAAATTGAGAATCAACATAAATTTAGAAATGATGCAGAACATTATAATAATAAGGGGTTTCAGAATTAAAATTCGAAATCTTATTTATTTTTTAATTAAAATTCAAATAAACTTATGTATATGATCTTCATTATTATAATAAATTATTTTATTGTTAATCGATACTGTTTCTAATATCGTTTTATTATTATTAATTAGAATAGAATTACAAAGTACAAAACTTCATACATAAATCATTTTTTTATTTTAACAATATAGAATTACTTTATTTGATTGATGCATTATAATATAAATATCTTATCCGGATATAACCGTTATCCTTTTAATTGAATTAGGATCCGGTTATTAGATTTTGTTAAAGGTTACAACCTTTCGGATAAAGAGTTATCCGGGTACGAGCACTAACTCCAATAATATAATCACAAGTATGGTATTATAATGATTGGCAAGTTATATTCACTTCGGTAAACTGGAAAACTAGTTGAATTTTCTGATTGGTCCATAGTGTGACTAACAGACGTTTGTGCTTTAATATAATAAATAATAATTAACATTAATTCCAATTAATTAAATTAATTAATATGAAGTTCAGGTATAGTAATTAAACATATCTATAGAAGGACATATCGGGACAACTATAGAGTAGGGCTATTAATTAGTCCTGACTGGACCGACTGTCCTTCGGTCCGTCCAGTGACTGGGCCGGTCCAGTCCTTTTTAGGACGGACCGAAAGGACCGTCGGTCCTAATAGTAAATATCAAATAAACTAAATATTATCCTGATAATATGCATTTGAAACAACTATAAAATGTTGTTTTTGGTTAAAATTCAATTAAAACACCTTAGTTTGTTAAACAAGTTTAAACCATGTTTACTGTAGATTCCCGAAAATAAGCTACTCCGAAAATAAGCTACCCCTGATTTTTTCAAAAATCAAAAAAAACGCGTTGGCAGTTGCTACATATAAAACTTTTTTTTACTAAGTAAAACTTCAAAAGTTTGATTAAGTAAAGTTGTTCAGCGCATCAAAATACACACACAGTAAAAATTTGGTGTCATTTGGACAACTTTTTATTAGTACGTTTTTCAATTTTTTCAAAAATGTCTATACGCTAAAAATAAGCTACCCCCAATTTTTTGGGGTCAAAATCGTGCAAAAAGGGTAGCTTATTTTCGGGAATATACAGTAATATATAATGTGAATGGGCTGTTGTTAATGCTAATAAAATTATTAATGACAGCAATGGCATGATCAGTTGATTTACAATTTGTACTATATTTGTACAAAATAATTAGGGATGTTACAGTCCGGCAAGGACCGCGGTCTGAACCAGTCTTTTGGACCAGTCTAAGCGGTTTACGGTCCATAAATTGGGACCAGTCCGGATCGGTCCGTCCATAATATACATTTTATGCATTACTTTAAATACATAACTATGCGATTGAGGCTAAATCAAACTTGTTCTAAAATAATATTGCAAGCACATTCTTCAGATTTATTAGAATTAATTTCTAAAAACTAAATTAAGGTTAAAAACTTTACTGGTTCTAGGATAATTTCTATATCCATTTCTGCTTTACGATTATCTTTTTATTACAAGTAATTATACTTTTACATTTTTATTTATATAAAAAAAATTCATTATACTGTATAATAATATAGTTCATCTCAATTCGTGTATTACAATAGTCAAAATTCTCTAATCCTATTGGCTGCAGGTAGACTGGTCCTTGAATCGGACGAAAATAGGACCGGTCCATGGACCAGTTTATGAATTTGGTCCGGTTTGTGGTCCGCTGCTCGGACCCAGTCTTTTGAACTGAGACCAGACCAGGACGGACCGTAATATCCCTAGAAATAACGCCTATAGGCATTATTTTGGAACACAAGTTTGAAACAAGCTAATAATTAATTTAGCTGAGAATTTTTAATGATAAAAATTATAATTTGCATTCGACTAAAATTAACTATTAGCTTGCCTCAAACTCGTGATCCAAACAACGCCTATATGAGGTGATTTCAATAGAAACAGCACATTTTTATAATTTTTTAAAAAATGAGCTTTTATTAGATTCATATAAATTTTGACATGATTGACATTTTTCAATTATAAATGAAAGTCGATTTGCATAATAAAAAATCAAGATAATGTAAAAGAAAAATTGCACGAGGCTGCATAGAGCCAACATATCACGAGATTACCCAATAGTCACCTGTTTACCTTTAACCAATAAAAATCGTGAAATTTGATTAATTCTGGATCAGTCCGAAAATCAAAACAAACGATTAAACTCAATTATCTCAAAATAAAATATATGTAAAAATGGGCTGTTTCTATTGAAATCACCCCATATGCAAATATAGTATATTGTTCAAATCTGAAATAAGTGTAATCTGCTCAATCCGCATGTAAGTAATGAATGTACCATTATTGTCAAATTGTAGATTATCAGTTTTTTCAATATCGGTACACATTGATAGGGATTTATGTATAATTTGGATTTAAAGATTACAACGCCAATATATCGTATACTAAATTTGGCTAGTTTATTTTGAAAATCAAATTTGCATACTTTCTATTAAGCATATTACAGATAATTAATTAATAATGAAAAAAATTATTGTTGTATTGTGACGTTAAAATAGTAATACTAGTAAATTTATAAAATTTCATCATACTGAATGGCATAATTCTAATAGCATTCAAACTACAATTGGAAATAACCCGATACTAGTAGTATACATTGCTTTTTATATTTTTTTATTAAATATATTAAGTTTATAAATTTTTAAGTATTTGACGGACATGTAAATGCTAACAATATTTTATTAATAAATATTTTTTTCTATACAAGTAATATCTAATCGTTTTGTTGATTTACTTTAATTTTTCATATATTGAGACAATTCTTGTCTTGAATTAGTACAAGATTGAACATTTGGCATGCCCAATTATGATTATATTATTCAATCATATTATCGAATATTAAGTGGTTAAAAGTGGCAAAATATCTTTTTAACTGATTTTAACTATAATGTTCATATTTACGAAGTTAATTAAATGAGTTAGTTATTTTGCTATATTAATATACTATATTATTTTCTAATCCATAATTTATGTATAACTAAAATTATCAAACATATAAGCAAATATTATTAATTTGAAAAGCTTATTGTAATTCTTTATATTGACAAACTTAATTTCACCATTATAGCAAAAAAGTATTATTAGTCTGTCCAGTCTAGCTCTATTCGGTCCTATTTCGGTCCTGAACTGTGTTCGGTCCGGTTTTTTAAAAAACTAGGCGGTCTTTTAACCGGAACGGACTGGACGGACCGATTAATAGCCCTACTATAAAGAGTAATAAAAATATCTATATATGGTAATAACGTAGAATAAGTATAGAGAAACAAAATAAGAAAGGTATGAAGGATAAAATTAGTAATAAAGTGGGACAATAAGGCGATCGGAAGTATTATCAATTAATTATTATGTAAAGAAAAATGATAATTATAAGGCAGGGTAGAATAAGGAAATGAGGTAATATCGGAGTGCAGAAATATTATTATAGTAACAGCGGCTTGGAATAGCACAATGACCAATGAAAGGCCTAGAACCATTGTTTAAAATTTGATGTTCTTATGTTCTCATGAGAACACTAAATTTTTTTTAAGAACATTAATATTTAAAATAATATTCTCTTATTTGAGAACAATTTGTACTAATAAAATGTTCTCAAAATATTATTAGTATTAGTTTTTTTTTTACATATTTAAAGAAAATATTTATCGATGCAAAAAGTTAAATAAGTATATCACATGATTAATTTAACCAATTAAAATGTTCTAAGTACTATTAAAATCAGAAAGCCTTTCTTTGTCTACAACTTTACTTAAAAGTCCAAGATAGGTTTATACAATAAAAATATATGCATATTTAAAAAATAAAATTCTATATAATGAGAACATTAAAAATTTTTTGAGAACATTAATACCCTAAATTTAGTTCATTTGAGAACATAATTTTGAATTTGAATTTTAAACACTGCCTAGAACACTGATAGTTGAATAGATTGGCTTCGAGACTATAAGAGCAGTGCAAGGGCCAGATACAAAAGAAGTTTACAATAATTCAAAACCGATTTGTTAAATTGCTATTTAACTGTAAAGTTTACTCTACTCATAGAAGTTGGCCTAGTATTGTTATAAGTTTGGTAAATTGAATTATAGTTATACATGAAGTAAAAGTATAAGATATTATTAGAAACTGTCGGTGAAGCATTTTAGTGGATAATTCTGGTTTGGTTAGCTTAAAATATCATGTGCAAAGCACAAATTACAAACTAGTATAGAAAAAAAATTACATTTTGATGATTATATTGAATATTATTCGAATATCATAAATTATTCGAATAGGAATTATTATTCGAGTATAAAGAATTATTCAAATAGGAATTATTATTCGAATATAATGAATTATTTGAATAAGAATAAATTATTCGAATAATTATATTACTCGAATAATTCAAATAAGACAATTATTCAAATATTCAATTTATTCATTGAATATATTTAAAAAATTTTATTCGAATATTCACCAAATACGAATATTATTCGAATAACGAATACGAATCCAAAGCTCTAATTGCAGGTATATCTGATCAGGTTGCTGCTTGTATTAAAGCAAAAGGAGGGCCTATAAAACATTAAAATGAAAATAATTTTTATGTTTTGTAAAAAAATATATATATATTAGTAAAAAAAAATTTGAATTTGGATTTTTAGTCAAATAAAAAAAACTATGTTTACGGTTTTTTTTGCATAACTTCAGTGTAATCTAATTAAATTATATGAAATTTTAGTATATTATATTTTGGGATCTACTGAACACATGGCATAAATTTCGTGCTGTTTCACTTACCCGATCCCGAGTAATAAATTTTTAAAAAGCGTCTACAATAATATGGTAAGCCACCAGTGTATAAAATAGCATGATAAAAATCCGGATCTACCGTTTTTTATATTGCATATACCGGTATTTTAAAATTGGGCCAGTGCAACAAACGGTGCATGATCCAGAATTTTTTGAAGTAACCGGTGCATGCATATATGTGCTCCAATGATCGGATGATCATTTTCTACTAATGCAGGTTTGTTTTTTTTTGAACCAGTATTTTTTTATATAACAGGTGCATGTACCGGTAAATTAAAATTTCTATTTTAAACACTGTAGACCACTGTATAAATAACGATAACAAATAATAAAACTTTATGACTATAGTACTAAAACGCATATTGTGAAAGTATAAATCAGGGGTCGTAACTTAAAACGCCCTAATAATATCTATAACTAATCTAAACTCTATACAAATATCGGTCAAGACTCCTAGTTCCTCGATCTTTAAATTTTTCCAAAAGAATACTTCACTATGATCTAAGCCGGACCAGTTTGGAACTATACTATAAAATGCCAAACTTAAATAACTGTCTTCCGAAGTGAAAAATTCAAAGAAAACGAAGTTTGTTTGTATAATAGTATAAAGAATAAAGTTTAAAATTTTTAATATATGAAATCTTTTACTGTAGTATCTGGGTTGTAAGACAATAAAATTTTTAAATAAAATTTTTTTTGTTAAAAAATTTTTTTAAAAAAAAAATTAAAATCGGGTTGCCGGGTCACAAAAGGTTACTTGGTAATATGAAAACCAATAGTATAAGTTTGTATGGCCTTAATAGTTGAAATTTAATATAAAATTAAATTATATAAGCATTAAAATATAGTATTTGGCTTTCTTTTATTAAACGTCTAGTAGAATTTTCTAAAAATAAAAGATACTTTACTAAAAGCTGAAATTTTGAATTCTAAAAAAACCTGTCTTTTTACTATATAATTTTGGGAAATTGGATTCCATATTACTTTTAAAACTATATAAATATTTATTCCTAACTTTTATAATTAAAATTTCCTGTTCTTACGTGAATTGCTAATTAATTCCAAAATTTGAAAAAAAGTTAATCTATAAGCTGAAAAGAATATTAGGTTTAAAGTTTATAGTAAATTTATATGTTTTTATTATCATCAGCAAATTTTATATATAGATATATATCGATTACTAACCAGGTAAGATATATATCGATACTAAATACCCTGCTGATTTCTATCGATATCGATATATATCCATCGGAAAATAAAAATATTAATAATCTGCAGTAATGTTCAAATTTATCAAATAAGTGCAGAATTTTGTTTAAAAAATTGCAAAGATTTTCAAAATTTAGATTTTTGCATTTCTTCGCAGATTTTTTGCCAAAAATCTGTGAAAATATTTAAAAAGTATAATATATTCGCAGATTATAATAGAATCGGGAAAATAAAAACATTAATAATCTGTAGTGATTTTCAAATTTATCAAATAAGTGCAGAATCTTGTTAAAATTATAAAGATCTTCAAATTTAGATTTTTGCAGTTCTTCGCAGATTTTTAGCAAAAAATCTGTGCAAATATTTAAAAAGTATAATTTTTGCAGATTATAATAGGTGCCGCCTATTATAATCTGCGATAATCTCCAAAATTATAATTTCAATACTTACCTGCTAGTAAGAACACGAGAAAATCAATAAACAAAACAAACCAGAAATAAATAAATAAATAAAGTAAAAAATGGGTTTTTTATTCACTTTTTTTTTTTATTATTATTATTTTTTATTCTGATTTTTTTTATTTATAATTTGAAATAAAACGATGGTGGGAATAAAAGTAAATTTCCGGTTATTTCCATAATAAGGAATTTCTACGTACATATTTCTGTACTTTTTTTTTATATATTTTAATTTTATCGAGAGTTTTTTTATTTTAATTTATCGAATTTCTTTTATTTTTTTTATTTTAATTTTATCGATTTTTTTTTATTTTTTTATTTTAATTTTATTGATTTTTTTTTATTTTTTTATTTTAATTTTATTGTTTTTTTTTANTGATTTTTTTTTATTTTTTTATTTTAATTTTATTGTTTTTTTTTATTTTTTTATTTTAATTTTATCAATTTTTTTTATTTTAATTTTATTGATTTTTTTTTATTTTAATTTTATCAATTTTTTTATTAAACAGTTTTCTTTTTTTACCATTTTTTTTATTTAGATATAGTTCTCTTAATTTTTTTTATTTATTTAATTTAATTTTATTTTTTTTATTTATTTACATATAGCATTAATTACTTTTTCGAACTTTAATATTTTTAAATAAATTTATAAAATTAGTTGTAAGTACTTAAATATGTGTTTTTTTGTTAAATGGAGGTTTATTTTTATCGATTTTTTTTATCGATTTTTTCGAGGTTTTTTTATTTTACTGTAATATATTTTTTTTTAAATTCAGCAATCCTGCCTTCTGTGTCTATAGACTTTATTATATATAAAAAACTAATGTTTACATATATATTGTGATTCTATTCTAACAGAAAGCTCACCCAACTTTACGTTCAGGTGCGACCTGCCTAGCGATTATTCGCCTCGATTAGGATTCTCAACTTACTGAGAATATGTTTCCTCCTGTCACCGGCTGGCAATTGCTTGCCATATCAGTTTTGCCAAATGTTTCTGAATCTAAAAATTTAAACTTAACCCATGATAACCAAGTCAGTTTGGTCCCCTCTAGGATTAGGTTGCTTATATTTGATTCTGCTAAAACTCTCGCTCTGTTTTTCCAATCCTTCTTTCTCTTTAGGCTATGTTCTGTGATCTGCCTAGTTTCGCTATTCAGAACAGTTTTTTCTTTTCTTTTGCTACTCTTGTTTTTGTTTTTGCTTCGGCTTTTTCTTTTCGCTAAGGTAGTTATTTCCTCTACCTTTTTCCAGTCATTTTGGAATTCACATCTGAAGTTCCAAATATGCTGCCGAAATCTTACGCTAACAGTCTCAATAATTGTATCCAAAGCCCTTCTTGACCCTGCTTTGTCCTTCATTAGGCTTTCTATCTTTTTCTTCCAATTCCGATGTATAAGACCTTGAATTAGATAGCTTCTTATAACTTTTTTCTCTTCCTTCCCTTTGCCAAAAATCCTTCTTTCCAACTCCTGTATTGCTACTTCCGCAACAGTACTGGAATCTTTCTGAAGTATTTTCTTTAACTCTTCGCAAGTTTCTTCTTCTATCAATTTTCAAATTTTCTGATAGTCCACAAAGCTTGCCAGGTATTCTATCGTTTCTGGCTCCTGCTAACAGGTCACACACATGTTCATTTTGTATAGGTCAGGGCTTCTTAACCTAAGCTCCGACATCATAGGCAATAGGCCATTAAGGCACTTCATTTTAAAAACCCATTCCTTATTTTTCCTTTCATCTGTACATCTCCTTCCTTTATATTTTCCTAAAAATTACCATGTCTCTTTCCAATCTATATTACCCTTCTCTTTTTCAAAGTTCCTTTCTTCAAACCTCTTAAGTTCTACCCATTCTGCATCCTGTATTGCTGCTACTATTTGATTCATAAACTTCCTAATCGGGCTATCAATTATGAAGTTCTTCCAATATGGGACTACCTGCTGAATCTTGGTCTAGGGCCACTTAATACTTATAGCGCTATTGCTTCTGGCCCCATTTTTTGCAAGTTTGTCTACTTCTTCATTTTCTACAATACCAATGTGCCCTTAACTTTGTGCATCTCTACAGTTAGCTTCTTGATTTCTTGTATTCGAGAAATCTGCCAAAGCAGGCTTGCATTTTACATTTTAAGACAACTTCTTAACTTTTAAGCTTTTCTGTCTTATTGATCGCCTGTATTGCTACAAGGCTGTTAGTATATATTTGCACCTTTGCTTCCTCAGAGGCCGCCAGTAGTAATGTCCATATTGCTCCCAACTCCGCCCGAGTTGAAGAGGACCATTCCTCTAATCTACAACAAAATGTTTCTTTACTCTGTTCGATATGAACAGCTGCTTCATTAATTGCCACCCATTCTATACCCATTCGAGTTCCTTCTTCTTTTGAATTAGTTAAGGACCCGTTTGTATAAGCCTTTATCGTTTTCCATAAGTATATCCTCTCTGCCACCTTTTCTATTTCTTCTATTGCTTCTTGTTCCATAATACTAGCTTTTAAATACTCTTCATTAATGGTGTTTATAGATATCTTCACTACACTCTGTTCTTCTATTTCCGTGATCTCAGAATATTTCTCCACTATGTTCTTCCAAGTGATACTTAGCTTTTTACATTTTTTGTTGGAGGTCTTTATCTTCTCCAGACACTTTTTGTTTAGTACTCTCTTTTTACCCTGGACTTTTATACTTGCTTGGCATACGGGATTTTACTGTACTGTATATATATATACAGCCGGACCTCTCTAAATACAACTTCCCTAAATGCATATCTAAGTAAAATTCCCTAAATGCATGACTTTTTTTCGGCCCAACTTAATATAACACTTATAGATTTTTACCTCTCTAAATGCATATCCTCTCTAAATGCATGTTTTTAAAAATTTTTACTATGGTCCTAATGCTATGTATTTAGAGAGGTCTGACTGTATTTTTTTTTATCGTCTGTATTTTTTTTTGTTTTTTTTTATCTTTTTTTTTGATTTTTTTTTATTGTTTTTTTTTTATTTTTTTTTATTTTTTTTTTATTTTTTTATTTTTTTTTTATTT
>QKWP01000831.1:95398-130823 GCA_003550325.1 Gigaspora rosea
TATATTTTTATAATTTTTTATTATTAATTTATTTTTTTTATATTTTTATAATTTTTTATTATTAATTTATTTTTTTTATATTTTTATAATTTTTTATTATTAATTTATTTTTTTTTATATTTTTATAATTTTTTATTATTAATTTATTTTTTTTTATATTTTTATAAGAGTGTTGCTAACTTGCCCCCTGGTGATGTAACCACCCTATAATTTACCAATCAGTTCACAGGATCTTGTGTAACAAAATAAAGAAAATTTTATGAAAATTCAAAAAATTATCAATATCGCAAAATTTTATTACAAAAACTAGCTTTGGGCTATTAAATAAAAGTTTTTGGCATCTAATTTTGCACATAAATAATAAATTCATTCTCTAACTTAATATACCTATCCTTACTCTAACCCTAATCTTTAAAGAATAATTTTTTATATAAAAAACTTTTATAAAAATAAAGGGTAGTTAAAATTTATAATTTTAACCAGGTGTTAAATTCTTTTTATAATTTATTTTGGGAATTGCTATTTGTACCATGGCACCATAGTTACACAAGATTTTCTATTTTTAGAATTTATGCACTTGTGTTACACAAAGGTCCAGTGCATTGTTTTTGCAAAAATAATTTTTGGTTACATGCCACTAATGTTGTATAACGTTATACAAGTTTAATTTTGGTAATCTAACCTGGGTTGGCCAGCATTAAGTTTAATGCTAGTGGGTACTATCATGATAATGCCCCAGGGTTAGACATAATTCCGGCCCACCCTAATCCTAAATCTAGCCAATTAGTCCTAGATTTAGGGTTAGGGTGGGCAGGAATTATGTCTAACCCGCCGGGGGCATTATCATGATAGTGCCGTCCAGCATTAAGCTTAATGCTGGCAACCCAGGTTTAGGTTACCAAAATTAGACTTGTGTAATGTTACACAACATTAGTAGCATGTAATCAAAAATTATTTTTGCAAAAACAATACACTGAGCCTTTGTGTAACATAGGTGCATATATTATTTTGAATTCTAAAAATAGAAATTCTTGTGTAACCATGGTGCAAATAGCAATTCCCTTTATTTTTATTTTTTAATTAAAAATTTATTTTTAAATTTTTTTTTTATTTTTTTTGGGCATCTTCTGCGGGAGATGTATTTTCCATGAAATTGGCCAATAAAAATCATTCCACGTGATGATCGATGCCAAATTAGCGAATAGTTAATCTAGTGATTGTATCCGGGTAGAACTTGCAATTGTGTGAAATAGTAATTTATCCGGATATCCAGATAATTTAATAGTAACCGGGTAGAGGTTTTCCCAACGGGTACAATCTCTAAGTTAATCGCCCTTGATGTAATGTAACATGATCAAAAAAATTTCAAAACAAACGTTCGCCTTTTCAAAAATTGTTTATTTCTTGAACATTTACATAAGAAACTACCTTTCGAGCCTAACAAAAAATTTTTTCTTGTCCAATTTTACTATATACATCACTAACACTAACCCTTATACAAACCCTAACCCTACCTTAAATGAATTTGGTTGTGGGAGATATATAACTTATATATATCCTGCAAGAGATGCCTATAATTCCTCTTTTTTTTTTTATTGTTTTTTTTTTTTTTAACTGATTTTTTTATTTTTTTTTATTAATTCGTAATCCGCATACCAACCAGTGAAATTTTATAATCAAATTTGGGGAAATTTTTTGTAGATCATTAACAAGTTGTTAAAAACTTACGTTTTTTACTTTATACATGACTTCAAAAAAATAAAGGCTTCGACTTAAAATAAAAAAAGCAGAAAGTACAAAAAACGGGAAAATTCTAATAAGTTATTTTTTTTAATTACTTATATATTACCGTTTTAGTGTTAGATTTGAGGAAACGACAAATTCCTACCAAAAAATGCAGTGCAATTCAAAAGCTAGTTCACATTCAAACTTCTTGTAGTTGTTTATTGCTAGAACAGACTGGTCACTTTTGGGATTTTTATCATGATAAGGTGAGTTAATTGTATAATGAAATCCTTTTATGCTATATATACAACCTACTCTCATTTTAGTATACTCATTATAGTTGAGATTCAGTTTCGTGAAGAATTTCGAATTTTGGATTTATTAAACCTTCCCAAGAATTTTTTTTCTTGGCACGAGAGCTTTACTATATCAGGAGTGAGTTGGATACAAAAGATTCGGTATAAAAAAAAAGTTTTCTAGCCGTAAGAATTTATATTAGTTTTAGATATCTAGCTGTAAGAATTTATATTAGTTTTAGATATCTAGCTGTAAGAATTTATATTAGTTTTAGAAAGTAGGGCGAAAAGGGGAGTTCTAGGACAAAACCTGGGACAGAATCCAAATTGGCCTTCTAGACCCTTCTATAAACTCTTCTAGATATATTTAATCATATATCGAATTCAAGCTCTAAATTATGCTAGAGCTAAATCCTGTTAACTTACTTTCCTTACTCCTAAATTTGGGCTTCCAACATTAAGGAGTACATAGTCTTTGTTAACGCTCTAGCTATGTTTTTAAACCCAAACAAGATAACAAAACAATTATGCTATCTCGCTTGCCCTTGAAACGAGCAGAGAGCACCGAGGACCGAAGTGTCCGAGTGTGCTTCTCTGTAAGCCCATTCAAGCCTAAAATGCATACTATTTTCTATGTTATTCTAGAATTAATTCAAAAAGCGATTCATTACTATCTAGCAAAGGACAAAAATCTTACCGAAAATGGGGCTTGCCCCATTTTTGGTAAGACTTTTTGTTTTCTATACCCAAGTCTTACCAAAAAGTCTTACCAAAAATTTAATCCGGCAAAGTCTTACCAAAAAGTCTTACCAAAAAAATTTAACCCAGCAAAGTCTTACCAAAAAGTTTTACTAAAAATTACTATCTATTCTGAGTTTTTTAAGGCTTTATTACGCAATCTGTTATAATATTGGACTACATAATAGCCCTTAATATGCAATGGACACCGCCCAGAACTCGAGCTAGTGGGCTTACCACATTCACTACACAAAATGCATACCTTAGATTTCCAATGAAAGTGGCACCCTTCGAATCACATGCAAGTCCTACCGCAAGCCTCGCCATTATTGTGTAAATATGGGCAAGAATATTCTCTGATCATTTTTGCTTATAGGGAAAAATAATTAATTAAGGAAAAAAGTTTGTAAAGGTATTATATCCCGGTAAGTTACCATCATTAAGGGAAATAATTAATTAAAATAAAAAATTTTATAAAAGTATTATATACAAATCAAGATGGCTAAAGGCAAAAGAATTTGTGATAGATGTGGTTAACTTTGCAACACCACGTAAACTTCGTGATCATTTAGAAAGAAAATTCAAATGCAAACCAATTTCACAAATCACAATTCCTCAAAGTATCCCCCCTTCTGTCACCTACATTCGAGAAAGAGATCGAAAACGAGAAGTAACAAAAAGAAATAAATCACAATCCCCAATACCAATTTCCAAGACCAAGATCCAAAAGCCGGTCCAGGCCCAGCAACCCAAGTATATAGAGAAGAAATAACCTTCCAGAACGAAGTTCAAGAGAAAAAATATGCCCAGAAAGCCATTTTCGATCGATTTACGAAGTAGAAGATAGGGTTATAGAAAAAGAGCCACTCACAAAAAATATAGAATTTTTTGAAAGAAGACCTGACCCCGATAGACAACATCAAAATTCCAAATCCATGACGGTATAGAGAGTATCGTGCCATCAAACAAAAACCCAGTATATTTATTTAATAAACGTTAAGACAATACAATAAAATATACAGATGCACCATACATGCCCCAACTCATAGATTCATCACAAAGTGCAATTACAGATATCCTAAAAAAAGAGCTTCGCAAAAAGACCAAATAAAATCGGCATTAGATATAAATGCCACATACATAAAATATGAATATAAAGGAATTGGTGATACAGCTGATATAAAAAACTATAATATAAGTTATCACTACCCATATCATAGAAGCAATATGCATGTACTCCTTTCAGAAAATGATATAGACCAGCATTTAACACAATCTGTTGGGGAAATCGATGAAAAGATTGAGGCATATATAAAGGAAGGGTCTGGCAAAATTCTTCTTAGATTAGAAATGATATTAATTGAGACCTATACCCTCCGTTGATCTAATGGAGGATTCTATATTCCTACACCCAAAAAGCTCGCCAATAAAAAATGTACTATCAATCCAGACAATCAAGGTTTAGTTAATCCAAAAACAAATACCTTATCAGAAAAATGTCTCCAAGGGGCATTAGGAGCATATTTTGCTTATCAGGATGGACATACAGAACATCTTGAACGAATCTTCCGAGCCACAAAATACAAGCCCTATTTAGATATAGTTAAGCTAGATAGGATTCCCATGCCTACCCCAGTTTGTTCCCGTATATTTAATAAGATTGAGAAGATGAATCCTGATATCTCTATCAATGTCTGGGAATGGAAAGAAGATACAGCATCTCCCAAGCCAGTAATAGCTAGCAGGAACTATAAAAGACAACATATTATTGATCTCATAGCTCTTACAGATATTACCAAATCTGAAGAAGATAAATACAGACAAAAAGACCACTTTCTTTGGATTAAGTATATAAATGGGCTAGTTTTTAGAGATACTGCTCATCATGGTAAAAGATATATTTGTAGAAAATGTACTCAAAGTTTTTCATCAGAAAAAACTTTTGCCCATCATTTTGAACACTATCTCAGTTTGGGGGAAGCAACTCAAGAAGTCAAATTACCTACTGAAGGGGTTGATGACTTCGAAGCATTTAAGAACTATGGGCGGATGATCAATACCCCATGTGTAATTATAGCCGATTTCGAGGCAGACAACAAAAAATGCAATGAAGAATATGGAGGACAAATGCGTAAACTCATGGAACAGAAAGCAAATAGCTTCTGCTATTTGGTTCACTGGATTGATACTGGGAATGTATGGGGGCCTTTTATATATCGGGCGAAAATGCTACACAAGAATTTGTCCGAAGAATTGATAAGGAGTTGGTTGAAATTAATAAGGTCTTAGCTATTAAGCATGACCGAATTGAGACTGGGGAAGACAATAAAAAATTTGCCGAAACAGATATCTGTTGGATTTGCAAAGGTAAATTTACTATAGATAGCAATAAAGTCAAATGCTTAGAAAAGAAGGCATCGTGGCTTGATAAAAAGCTAAAAGAAGCTTTAAAGAATTCAGAAGATTATAAGACCTTACCAACACAAATTTTCAAAATAACTAAAGATATTAATAAAGCAAAGTCTATGGACAAAAAGGTCTGGGACCACTGTCATATTACAGGTAAGTTTCGGGGACCAGCTCACAATATCTGTAATCTTGAGCTTCAGATCGAAGCATGGAAGACGCCTATTCCAGTTATCTTTCATAACTTCCGGGGCTATGACTCTCATTTAGTCTGCGAGTCTGTTGGGCAATCAGTTAATGCACACCAAATCAGAGTCATAGCCAAAACATTTGAGCGTTATAAATCTATGAAGGTAGGTCAGTTAAAATATATAGATAGCATGCAATTTATGAATAATAGCCTGGCAAATCTTACGAAAAATTTGGGCAACAATCATCCTATTACAAGCCAGTACTTTAAAAACTATACTTCAGATCAAATTTCTCTAGTATGTCGCAAAGGAGTTTATCCCTATGAATATATCGATTCACAAGATAGATTCCTAGAGACAGAGCTTCTGCCAATTCATGAATTTAGTACTTATCTTCATAGAAAAATTAGCCAAAAAGATTATGAGCACGCCCAAAAAGTATGGAAGGAATTTAAATGCCAAAATCTAGGTAAGTATCATGATCTCTATCTTAAGATTGATGTACTTAGCCTGGCAGATATCTGGACCGAATTTCAAAAGACATGTATGCAATATTATGAACTTGATTCTAGTCATTATGTCTCCGCACTGGCTTTAGCATGTGATGCTATGCTTAAAATGACAGGAGTCAAGATTGGGCTCTTTACAGACATGGCTATGTATAATTTCATAGAAAAGGCTAAGCATGGTGGGATAGCTATAGCTTGTAAGCACCATTTCAAAGCGAATAATCCTAAGATGGGCAAGACATTTAACCCATCTAAACCTACAACCTGGATAAGCTATGTCGATGCAAACAATCTTTATGGCTGGGCCATGAGTCAGTATCTGCCTATCAGAAATTATCAATGGGAGGTAAGCCGTAAATATCTTGAAGATAATCCAAATGAGCAAAAAAAATATCTTAAAAAGATTCTTAATACTGAGGCAAATTCTCCACGAGGTTATTTTCTAAATATTAAGGCACACTTTCCTCTAAAGACCTATGACTATTTGAGTGATTTACCCCCAGCTGTAGAGAATATGACTGTAAGTAAAGATATGTTGTGTCCCTATACCTTAGAGCTTGTAGATAACTTGGATGGAGGACGGTTTATAGTAACAAAAAAATTAGTTCCCCATCTTGGTCCATGAAAAGATTATGTTATCCATTACCAAGAACTCCAATATTATGTAAAATTGGGTATGATAGTTGATGAGGTTACAGAAATCCTATCGTTTGACCAAACTAACTGGCTTGCTCCTTATATCGCCTTTAATACAGAAAAGCGACAAGGTGCTAAGAATGCTTTTGAGAAAGATTTTTTTAAGCTCATGAATAATTCGGTATATGGCAAAACTATGGAAAATGTTCGCAAATACCAAGACGTCAACTCATGGCTGTGAACAATGATAAAGATGAAAAGAAGTTTATTAATCAGATTCGTAAACCCTCTTTTAAATATGCCAGACAGCTAGGAAATACACTTGTAGGAGCACATATGGGAAAGGCCACTGTAACTCTCAACAAGCTTATTATTGTCGGAGCATTAGTCTTGGGCCTTAGCAAGCTTTACATGTACCGCTTTTGGTATGGATATGTAAAAGAGAGATATGGTAATAATGCTCAGCTCGGATATAAGAATACAGACTCATATATGTTTCAAGTTGAGACTGAGGATATCTATAAAGACATGGCAGAGCGACCTGATCTTTTTGATCTTAATGATACTAAGACTATTGGGTTTTTCAAAGATGAGACTCCCGGCAATGTAATCACAGAATCTTATCATATCCGGGCCAAGTCATACCACTATGTCTTAGCAGATAAGTATACAAAGTCTAAGCATAAAGAAGTTAGTAAAAAAGGTATAGATGAGATGGCTAAAAATACTTATCCAGAGAATAATTCATCTATAACCCAAGTTTATTGAGACTGTCTATTTGGTAATAAAGTATTCTATGCTAAAAATATAGGTATCCGGTCAAAGGATCATATATTATCTTAGTCGAATCAGAAAAGAAGGCCCTATGCCCAATTGATACTAAGCGCTGGATCTTATTAGATGGAATTACCTCTTTGCCATATTTTCATTGCCGTAATAAAGCTTATAAGAATATGGTCAAGACTGGTATACCCCATGAAGAGGCCGAAAAAAGAGCTATAAGAGCCAAGCTCCCAGAGAAGTATCAAAACAAATATACGTCCCACATAGCTAGCTCATCGTCATAAACTAGACTAGTGATACTGTATATATAGCAGACCATATACTAACTTAAAATATTCTCACTGCCTTCTTGCAATGCTTGCTCGAAGCCAGATATAAATAGTCAAAATATATTTGTTATCAATATATTTTTTTTTCGAGCTTGCAAGCCTCTTTTCTCATAAATTCGAAAAGAGAAAATTTGGATAACAAATTAATTCTGGCTTCGAGTGATTTATCACGAAAAGGCAGTATTATTATTTGAGTTGGTAGTACGTGACCCTCAGGTCACAATATCATGTGACTACTGCGCCCTGGTGACATGGTGTCCCAGCTTGGCAGTTAGAAAAATATACTGCGGCATTTCTTTTGCGCAATTAAATCAAGCCCGGACACCATGTCCAGACTCTACCATATAAGTTTCAGGAGATAAATTTAACCAGATACTAATTCAGCTTCTGCTCAATTTTGATGAGCTTGGACAAGCTTGTCCAGACTCTACCCAACATGGATACTGTGCCCTGGTGACATGGTGTCCCACCTCGGTAATTAGTTTTTTTAAGATATTTAATATCTATATATATAATACTAAAAAATGGTACGTAAAATATATAATCACCAAGCAAGACTAAGTGAATATTATTCCCAGCATAAAAAGTTAAAAAAGATAGTAAAATCGTTAGAAGAGACTATAGACTGGATAGAGAATTATATAGAAGAGCAAACCGATCTTGAGTTGGGCAAAATACTATCAGATTCAGACTTGCCTTCTTGCAATACTTGTGAGCCGGCTCAGCCAGATATAAATAGTTAAAATATATTTGTTATCAATATATTTTTTTCGAGCTTGCGAGGCTTTCTCATACAAAAAAAGCAGGACTACTGTGCCCGACATGCATGTTTAGATTTTTTAATCAATAGCTTGTGATTGTTAGTAGATCGATTTATTTTTGGCCCATACTAATCAATTTATGAATAAATAGATCAGCAAATCCGAAACTGTTTTTATATAAAAAGGGTTAGTTGTAAAAAATAAACTATATAAATAAGCCTATTTTCTCACAAGTGAACCGGCTCAAATAGACATGTTTACTAATCCAATACCCCAAAACATTTTATATTTTCCTTTTTTCTCATTTCATTCAAAAAAAGAGAATTCAGAAATAAATGTTTTTTGAACTTGCGGAAAAAACAGATTTATCACGAGAAGCCGGCTCACAAGCTCAAAAAAAGAAATCTAGTAATCAATAAAGGGGTTCACTTATTTTCTGCCTTCGAGTAATTTATCAAGAGAAGGCGGGAATCTAGCAGAAAGAGCTTCTATACAAGAGCTTGAACCGCAAGATCTAGAAAAGTTAACAGTTTTCTCGACAGATAGCTTTACAACCACTTCATTGCATGCACCGTCCTCGGAAGACGTAGAGTCTAGACCAAATCCCATAACTTTAAAAACCTGGATAGAACTGACGGACAGAATAAAAAATAAAATCAAGATTTGTTGTAATCTTCGAAAATGCCAACTATGTAGATTTTAAAAAATATATGAAATATTTATCTGGAACCTCCTATATATTTTATTTATCCGGTTCATCCAAAATTTTTTCCTGTATAATTGGTATATTTGGTATATCCAGTATATCCAGTATAATATATATATCCTATTTATCTAGTTTTTTCTAAATTTTTTTTCTGTATATCCAATATATCCGGTATATCCAATATAATATATACATTCTATTTAATAAATTATTTTGAAATAATATATTAGATATAAAAAAAAATACTATCATGCTTAGGCAACGCATAAGATGTGATGCTCCTTCTTTATCACTAGCTGATTATAATTTTATTATGCAATACCGTAATGATAGACCAAGGTCTAAAGTTTTAAATGAGCTAAAAGAAAAATATAGCATATCACAAAAACGTATTTATCAGATCTGGAGAGGCGAAGAAAAAAATAGGGTTGCCTGGGATCAACCGATTTTTTCTCACAAGCTCGAAAAAATAAATCTGGATTGCCAATCCAGATTACCGATGTATCTGGCTTCGAGTGATTTATCACGAGAAGGCGGGGATTTGAAAAGAGAAGGCAGGGAAAATTTGGTTAACAAACTAATTTTGCCTTCGAGTGATTTATTACGAGAAGGTAGGGAAAATTTGGTTAATGAATCAATTCTGTCTGAGCCGGCTCATGATTCAAAAAAAGAAAATTTGGCTAGCAAACTAATTCTGCCTGAGCCGGCTCATGATTTATCACAAGAAGGTAGAGATCTAAATGCATTTTATGAAAAAAAAGCTATTCGTGATAAAAAAAATATAGCCAAATATCTGCATATACTAGCTAAGTAAAAGATCCAGCTCATCATAGAATGATAAAAACTTCTCACATACCTCATTGAGAACCTCTTTAGCATTGAGAGTATCAAATAACATTTTTTCAAGTTCATTATAACTTATATATTTTTTTTTATTAGGATATTGGTTTCTCCCTTATTATAAACTGAAAGTGGAATAGTAATTCTTTTTCCATTAGCTGATGCTGTAAACTCACCCTTTACTATAGGTTCCCAGCCAGCCCGATGTTGCCATCTAGTGCCAAGAATAAATAATGATATATCATTGCCATTATTATCTTTTTCTGTTGGTAAAACTGAAAACTCATCTGAAATTGTTAAGGTATTATTTCCAATACCTATAGTAACAGGTATGTCAGAAAAGGTCCCAACAGATTGTTTTTCGCCAACAGCCCCTGTTAGTCTATAAACCTTTTTTCTATCTATTTTTAGCCCAAAATATTTTATAAAATGGTTTGCGATATTTTCAGAAATATGTGACCCATCTGAACCCGTATCGAGTAATGCATGGGGTATTTCTAAATCATATACTTTACATGAAATCGTAGCATAGTTATTGGGTTCTTTTATTTGCAAAAAGTTTATTTTTAATGGGTCAAGCCAATTTCGATATAATTGGGCTTCTTGATATTGTTTTATAGCATAATTTAGACACGAAGTGCTCGACTTTGTCGAGGAAGAATACCCTCCCATCTTCTCACAATAATTGCTTGAAGTCAAATATGCCGGCATATCTTTTTCTGAGCATGCGAGGAAAAATGGCTCTAAAATAAATTGATACTTTTTTATTATATTTTCCCATACTTTGGCTACTTCTTTATTCGTACAATTTTTTGAATGATATGAATAAAATGAGTCTTTCATTTCGGGGAATAATTTACTAAGATCCGTATATATTTCTGTTAGAATTTCTTTAGGGCATTGAGAAATATATCTTGTTAAAATATATTTAACCGACTCTAAAAATATCTGATTTTCATTAATAGTTTTTTTTACTAGTTTTTTGGATTTCTTTTTTATAGAAGACTTAGAAACCCTGTTTTTTTTTTTATATTAAAACAATTAGTTTCTCTAGACTCAATCTCACTATTTTCTTGGTCGCTTTCTTCTTGGCTACTTTCTTCTTGGTCGCTTTCATTAATTATATACTCTATATCATCTTCTGATTGGCTTTGGTCTATATATTCGTATTGGGAGCTAGTAATATTATTAATCTTTTTAGTCTTTCTAACTTTGGGGCAATTCTTTTTTGTATGGCCGGCTTTTCCACAAATAGAACAGTATCTTTCTATTTTCTTTGATTTTGTTAATTTTTTAGCTATAGGCTTTTTTGTAGCATATAATTTTTTTGATTGTATATTGTAATTCGCATAGCCTAATCTTTTATATAATTCTTCTTCGATAAAATTTTCTAAAGCATCCGGATCTCTAGATGCTTCGTCAGAATACCCCAGTCTTTGGGCTATCAAATCTAAATGGTTATACGCTTTTTTATATATAGTTAAATTTTCACTAGGTATTGTATTGGATAAAATTATAGGAACCGATGAATTGTTATTAACCCCATTATATGTAAAGGTAGAAGGTTTTCGCTCAAGCCATGTGTCCTTAACAGATATAAAGAAAGCATTTATATCTGCTGGATTCGTTATTTTTACTCTTGTAAATAATTCATCAGGTAAGTGAGTCCATAATATAGCCAATGCGTCCTGGTTATTATTCGGTGTTTGTAATAATAATAGACGAATTCTGTCTTCATAGGTTTGGGGAGTGTCAGTGGGGTTAAATTTTTCTTGTGCTAATCTGGATAAAGAGGCATTGCGTGATCCTATTGTTTCTTCATGATATTTATGCCGTAACCAAGCTAAAAATCGTGCTGGAGTATCAATATTTGTACCTGCAGGGTATTCAGCTGGGACAGGTGTATATTTACTAGACATTTTAGATTTTAAAATTTCAGCTTTTACGGCATCATTAAATCCAGCAACAGCCAATGTACTTCCATATGAAAAAACTTGTACTACTCTATTATAATATTCGTCAGGAGGTTCCTGACCTATATATTGGGGAATTTGAGCCATCAATGGGGATAATGAAGACATAACGTCTGTTAAGGTTGCCATGTTTGCTATATTATTATTCTGTAGCACAAAAATTTGTTGATTTAAATTATTAATTAATTGTTCTGAATTTCGGGCCCGATTTTTCCACTTGCCCCACTTATTTTGTAATTGGTGATAGGTCTGTCTGTTTCTCAATTTTAATGCAAAGCTTTCTATAAGCAATTCTGATATCCGTCTTTTTTGTGTACAGATTGTAATTCGCCCATCAAGTTCTCGAGATTTGAATATATTATGCCGTGTTCTGTGGGCCTCATAGGCCTGGTGGAGAAGATCATAGTCATTTTGAAGCGTAGCTAACTGGGTTTGTGAATTGGCAAACTGGGTCTGTGGATTGGCTAACTGGGTTTGCAAATTTATTATCTGGGTCTGCAAATTCGCTACTCGATTTTCGGCATTGATTGCTCGGGCATTTGCTCGTGGATATATTTGTAGCACCAATCTCTCAAACCTATTTCCGGCATCAGAAATTATATCAAGATAATCTTCAATGCCATCTATTGTAGGTGCTATTGTAATTGGACTCTGAAAATATTGTCTAATGCTATCAATCTCTCGCCGAATTCTATTATTTTGGATTGTGGCTTGATTTTCAGGAAGAGATAATGTTCGGGAGGATCCTGGTTGTTGTGCCATATCTTGAAAATTGTTTTCTATATATAATTTTTCGAGTTTGCTAGAAAAGCAGTCTATTTCATCCTGAAAAATAGCTAACCGTTTTTCTAAATAATCTATATAATTCCCTTGATTTATAGAATTTTGGAGTGTCTTTTCTAACTGTTCTTTAAGATTAGAAATTTCTAATCTTAATGGGTCTAGCTCCTCATTCCGAATTGAGATTTCTTTTTCAAGATAATTAATATAATCCTCTTTTGAGTCCAGATCCCATTGTAATTTGCAGACCCGATCTTGTATTGCTAATAAAGCACCTTTAAATTTTTTGATTCTTTCACCCATTTTTTCTCACAAGCGAGCCGGCTCAAAATGTTGTCTATTCCTATAATACAAATAGATTCTGGAAATGTTCGTGAACTAGATATATCTATTGCCTTGCGTAAAATTTATTACCATCCTAATGGTTATCAAAGAACCATAAAAAAATTGTATGAAGCTTCTCTAAAAGCCGGATATGATTTTTCTATAGATGAGGTATGTAATTGGCTTGAAAAACAGGCTTTATATCAGATTCATAAACCCCGTCCAAGATTTATTCCTAGAGCCTCATTTAATAGTATACAAATTCCTAATGAATGCCATCAAGCTGATATTCTTTATATGCCCCATGACCGAATTAATAATATAACTTATAAATATTGCTTATGTATAGTAGATGTGGCTTCACGATTTAAGTGGGCAGTTCCTTTAGCTGATAGGTCAGCTTATTCTGTGGCCAAGGCCTTTAAGAAAGTTTATAGTAATTCCAAATGCCCTCTTATTTGGCCTAAATTATTAATGGTCGATCCCGGTTCTGAATTTAAATCTGATTGTAAAGAATTAATGGAAAAATATAATGTTAAAATTAAGGTTGGCACGTCTCATAGAAGTCAAGGTATTGTCGAAAGATTTAATCGTACTTTAGCCGAAAAATTATTTCGGTTACAGGATGCCTCTGATTTATTATTACCTATATCTAAGAGATCGAGAGCCTGGGTTAAAAATCTTTATATAATTATTGATAACCTTAATAATTCAGTAAGTAGATTAATTGGCATGGCCCCGGCAAAAGCCATAAAAATGAATCAGATTATTTCAGCATTTCTAAGTTACGCAATGGGCCTATAGGATTTAATGAGTCTAAATTAGATTATAATACTTTGGTTAGATATTTACTTGAACCGGGAGAGCTGGAAGGTGGTTTTAAGCGAGCAACTGATATGAACTGGTCTCCCCAAGTTTATTATATTCGTGAAGCTTTGGTGCAAAAAAATCAGCCAATCTTGTATTGGCTAGAAGATGATGAGAGCAATGGCCCGAAGCGGTCTTTTGTTAGAGAAGAGCTTCAAGTTGTAAAAGATATAGAATTACCCCCTCAGTGGGTACTTATGAATTAAAAATTTTATAATATAAAAGATGTTTGTGGAATGCTTCAAGTTGGTGTTCCTTTGGTCTTTTATAAATTAATAAATTCTTCTGTTTCTTTATCGATCTGGGCTTCGTCAACAAAGTGGTCTTGAACTAATTTGTAATATAATTTATATAGTTCTATAATCGAATTAAGAATCTTTGGATCTCGCCTATACCATGATTTGTAGTCATTCATAATTTCATTATATTTGTTTTTATTGGAAAATATTGTCATAGCCAAATTTTGTATATATTCTTCTGGGTCTTCTGCTTGGCGTAATTTTCTAATTCTTTCTTTATAATTTTGCATGAACTTGCCGTCTTTTGGTATTCTATAATAGAGGCCTGCTTTGATTACATTAATTAAAGCTTGCTAAACATCTTTGTATGTGGGCTTGGTTTAAAATAATTGGTTTTGGGTGCTCATTGTAAAAGAAAATTTTTATATAATACCTTTACAGACTTTTTTCTTTAATTACTTTTTTTCCCTATAAGCAAAAATGATCGGAGAATATTCTTGCCCATATTTACACAATAATAGCGAGGCTTGCGGTAGGCCTTGCATGCGATTCGAAGGGTGCCACTTTCATTGGAAATCTAAGGTACGCATTTTGTGTAGTGAATGTGGTAAGCCCACTAGCTCGAGTTCTGGGCGGTGTCCATTGCATGTTAAGGGCTATTATGTGGTCCAATATTATAACAGATTGCGTAATAAATCCTTAAAAAACTCAGAATAGATGGTAATTTTTAGTAAAACTTTTTGGTAAGACTTTGCTGGGTTAAATTTTTTTGGTAAGACTTTTTGGTAAGATTTTGCTGGATTAAATTTTTGGTAAGACTTTTTGGTAAAACTTGGGTATAGGAAACAAAAAATCTTACCAAAAATGGGGCAAGCCCCATTTTCAGTAAGATTTTTGTCCTTTGCTAGATAGTAATGAATCGCTTTTTGAATTAATTCTAGGATAACATAGAAAATAGTATGCATTTTAGGCTTGAATGGGCTTACAGAGAAGCACACTCGGAAAATTCGGTCCTCAGTACTCTCTGCTCGTTTCAAGGGCAAGAGAGATAGCATAATTGTTTTGTTATCTTGTTTGGGTTTAAAAACATAGCTAGAGCATTAACAAAGACTATGTACTCCTTAATGTTGGAAGCCCAAATTTAGGAGTAAGGAAAGTAAGTTAACAGGATTTAGCTCTAGCATAATTTAGAGCTTGAATTCAATATATGATTAAATATATCTAGAAGAGTTTATAGAAGGGTCTAGAAGGCCAATTTGGATTTTGTCCCAGGTTTTGTCCTAGAACTCCCCTTTTTGCCCTACTTAGAATGATAGTAGAATTATATACGTAGTAACGAACTGGATGGGTGAACTTTATTGTATATATGTTTAGCTTTAGTTATTACTTTTGAGTTGTGTCAGATTGAAAATTATAACCCAAATTATAAGATTTTAATAGTGGCTAGTTTGAATAACGTGAATACTTGGAATTTAAAGTTTATTATTTATTGTACTATACTAAGATTTTTCGCGCTGCTTTACACAAATAAATATTAGCAGTCACGATACTCGATTCTCAATTTTCAATAATGTTAAAAAGAGATCTTGTAAAATCAAATCAATTGCTACAATACTAGCGCTAGTACGAGGTGGTAGAATTGTTAATGTAAAGATGATAAATGACTTTTAGTCAGATCTTTAAGTTGGTTTTCAAGAACTTGAAAATACGGTATCACATAATTTGCGACATCATCACTAGACATTTGAAAGTAACGGATTTGAGGTATACAATAGAGTATCCTTTAGAGTCATAAAATTTTCATCTTAGTGGCCCTATGTTCGTTTCTTATCATTACAACTAATATAACAATATGACTAATGTTGCGTATTTGCTTTTTGTTTTTTTATATGATTGAACTTGCACTATTATGCTGTACTTAAAGTGTAGATTGATAATAATCTATATTATAATTATATGCTACATATAGGGACCCAATTAGATTATGATAAATCCAAGTTCATTATGACTTGGGTTCGAAAATAGTAAGAGACGGCTTTAGTTGAGAATAACTAATAGAATAAATTTCAACTTGGTTACCAAGGATTTATGAAAAAATAATATTTGAAAAAGTTTTTAGCAAGGTTCGTAGTAGTTTTGCTAACAAACCTTTAATTAATAAGCTCTGATGTTTCAATTGATTGGTTTGCAAGATCTTGCTAGTGTTTTTTTGCGTATCCTGATATCCAATTTGATATGGTTGTTAATTTTGGGATCTCATCGTCTTCTAATAATCCTTTACGCGCCATTGAATGTATTTCATTCAGCATATCTTCAGCTGTATATCTATCACTTTTATTCGCATCTCCTACAAGAAAAAAGGCTTCAAGCAAAGAAACCATGTTTTTGCTAATTCGTTTGCCTTTTCCTTTTATGCTGAATTTTTGAGTTTCTTTTAAAGCCCAACCTGCTGGTAATAAAAAGCTATTCGAACTGTAAATAGTAGTCAGGTATTATTTAATATACTCAAATTCTTACTTGCTCGGTTTATTCATATTATGTAAATTTGCGGTATCAACCCGTTCGTCTATAAGACAACTCTATTAGTTAAAAAACTACATGTGAATAATTTTACAACAGGGTAAAACCTGAGTTGTGAGCTAGCAAAATCTGCTATGATTATCACATAAGAGTGAATATGCTTTTATATAATAGAAAACATAATCAAATGTGAATTTCATTCTAACCCACCTATGTAGCGGATTTTACTAGCTTACAACTTAGGCAGTGGCATTTTAAGGTGGCAGTTAGCATGGGTTATGCTCTTAATACTAAAACAAAATGGATCTTTTTTTCTATTTCGACCATTAATTTATCGTCTATTTGAGTAATTTTTTCTAAAACTTTATCTCTATCAATCGTGCGAATTTGGTCTACCAGCATCACACACTTTTTTTCCAAAGCAATCGGCACTTGAAGTTCTATATAAATTTTAATAGCAAAATTCTGCTCACCTTGTCATTTATACAGACAAGTAAAATTTATGTTATATTAGATATTAGAGAAAGCATAATAATTATCTTTTACATGAGATTTTCAATTACCTGCATTTACATCTGATGATAATATTTCTTGCATTATCTTTTCTTGTAAAATATCAACCAACTCATTCCTTTTTAGCCCTTTGTAATCAATGTTTCATTTTTCTAATTCCATTTCAAGTATATCTTTGGTTAATCATGTGGGGTTTATTTCTAATAAAAATATACTTATTAGACTGATTATTTTTAATTACAGTCTGATCTCCCTAAATACAGCCCCTTAAATACAACTTCAAGTTCTGGCCCGAATATATTTTTGACTCTATAAATGCAAAATTTCTTAAATGCAAGCTGTATATCGAATATACTGACTTGATATATGTGGCAAAGGTATATGCCAATCTGTTTCTGGCATCGAATAGTCGGAAAATTGAGGATGAGATTTAATAATTTCAGTTTTTTGTAATTTTGATAATTGGGCGGGGAAAAGCTTTTCCAGTCTCCTATATTAGGCATAGAGCGTGCCAAAATATAACCAGTGAATTCTCCTTCAATTGGCCAATTCTACTCAAACCAGTTAGAATTGCCAGGTAATGAAAATTTTTTCTTGCTCGTTCCTATTTTTAGAAAATATATTATAAAACTTAGTTGCAAAATATTAATTTTGAGATTATTTACATATTTTACATACCTTTGGTTCTATTTGGTTCCAAATGTGCCACTTGAGTACCACTAATACCTTTAATTGCACTTTCTATATCTGTTCCTTGAGAAAGATTAAAGCCAAGTTTCACATAACGATTGATAGCATGAGATATCTATAAAAATAAGTTAAAAACTGAATTTGCAACAAATATGCTCAAAAATATACGGGTTATCAAAATCCTGAAAGTCAAAACCTGAAACTTAATTATCATATAGTCATATCATGTAATATTAAGACTCAATATTCAAATCTACTTTTGATTAGTAAGATTACACAACACAATAATTAAGTTTTAGAATTTTGATTTTCGGGATTTTGATCCAAACACAAAATATACAACCTGTGCATGGTGAAGTCGATAGCGGTTTTGGCCTCACCTGCCTCTAAAAAAATCTATTTCTTAACAAAAATTTGATACCATTCATACCAATAGCTCATAATCATCATAAGCTCAGCATTGTGGTAATGAGGTCTGTGTTTGACAATATTATTATCCATTTTGGCTTAGTTTCTAAGCTTTCTACTACAGCATGCAATGAAGAAGCTGTAAACTATGCGTTTTGACGTGTGTCAGCTGACCAATGATCATATGCAACTATTTGTAACTGATTACTACCTAATGGGCGAGTATATACTAAAACAGAGAGCAAGGTCCATCCTTTTTTCCCAAAAAATTCCTGTTTAGTTTCTCTGGCACTTTTAGGAAGTATTTTCATCTTGTAGTCAACTACTAGTACTGCTCCTTTATTATTTAGTTTTAACAAATTTGCATTGAATTGAGTATTAAGATAAGCCTTTCGCATTTGATGACTTAGATAACACAAAAGATGATCTTTTAATTCCTCAATTTCACCAGATATTGATAAATCAGTATTACGTTTGATATTGTCAATAAATTGAAAAAGGCTATTACAATTATAACATTCGTAAGTATGCAATTCTGTACAATGTCCAAAAGCATAAAGCATACAATAATTTATGCACGGATTGTGTTTAGAGGACCCCGAAATATACATAGATAGGTCAGGTATGAGTTTGCTTATTTTTGAGGTTTTTTATGCTGATCTTTTCTATTTATAGTAATTTTTTTGCTTATTTTTGAAGTTTTTTGCAGATCTTTCCTTTTTTAGTGACCCTATAATTAACCTGACCTATCTATATATATTTCGGGGTCCTGTGTTTAGTAATTCCATTGGAGTCAATAATCATTTCTTGCTCGTAGTCTTTTTTTAGAAAACAGCTTAATTTTTCATATGCATTAATTAATTCATTCTATTTGTAATTAAAAATAAAGTTGTAATTATAATATATGTAGTACATTCTAAATTATAAAAATTATAATAAAACATACGTACCTGAATTGAACTATTAAGTACATAACATTTTATCAGTCTATTAAATTCATCAAAAGTTTCATACCCATGAATACTACAAATTGAGCAGAGTCCACCCAGATTTTCATGATACACAAATCGATTTCCTCGTAAATATCCATAAAAAGAAGTTCGTTTGACACCATCGGAAAATGTTTTATGAAATTTGTCCCATAAAACTTGCTTGGTATTTTTTAAGTAGTGAACAGGTTGGTTAGTGCTTTTATCTGTTTTGTATGAACTTATGATTACAACGGCTTTATCTTGAAAAAATTTCTCAAGCTGCTCTTTTTTTTTGGATCCATTTTTTCATGCCTTATAATAGGTTTTTCTCATTGGTGACCACCTGGCCCGTAATTTTGTGCAAAACAACGAGCATAAGTTATTGCATCTGTAGATACCTGTATTTTATAAAAATAGTTCGGTTAATATCTTGATTTATCTGTTATCAAATTTGACCATTTTAGAAAATCTTGCTAAACTAAATTTAAAATTCTAATCTAATAAAGAACTTAAATAAAATCCGTAAGCTATTTTCTTATTTATTTGATAATTTTTACTATAGAATTCAAAAAAAATCAAATATACAAAAAATGTAGCTTACAGATTTTTTTTTGTATGTATATACGTACCATTATAATAACAAAAAAATAAGAATAAACCCATAATTATGATACTAATATTGTATGAACATTGGGATTTCAGATTATTCAAATATTGGATCGTATTCCTTATATCGCACATGTATACAAAAATTAAATTGTATTTGAAAAAACTTACTTTCAAATTTGCTTGAATTTCATTATAGGTAAATTTGTTTGCTACTATAGAGAGAATTCGTTGTGTTCCATTTGGTCCTCTAAGAATATTGTCTAAAGCATCTTGAATTGCTATCCATAATTTTGAACCATCGTTTTGATAATCAAAAGGAATAGGGTGAAGAAATTTTAATTAGTACAAGTTTTTTAAGATTGTCTTATCATAATCTGGATTTTCTGATCTAGTCCAAAATTCAAACTAAAAAAAAAAAATTAGCACGATTTTATCTAAAAATTTATAATTATAGTAGCAAAATTAAATTTATATTTAATTGTTCTTTAGAATAAGGTGTAATTTCAGTACAGCCACTATGATTAAATAATGCTTTCCAAGCTCGCCATTCTCTTTCTTCAATAACTTGTTCTTTAGAATAGATTTCATTTAATTTTTGATGTAATTCAATAATATAGTTTTGTTTACTCCAACTGATAAAAAATTCACGCCAATTAATATTAGATGATAATCGTCGTTTTAAATGATATTGAAATACTTTTTCAAATATTTCATTATTCCAATCTAATGAAGTACATGACGGAATTTCTTTAATAGCTTCACATGTTATTTTGTGTATTAGTCCAAAAAGTTCTAATCTAGTATACTGAGATAGAATTCCAATTTGCTGCCAAACTGTATTTGGACTAGTATTTTTAAACATTGCAACTTCTTGAGTTGCTTGATATATTCGAACTATAGCCTTTTTATTTTTAAACTCCTAAACAAATAATGCTCTACTATTTTGATAATTCCAAATAAATGATGATTATATCCTTTTCCACTATAATTCCATTCGGGATTGTTAGATTTTCCAATACCAAAAATTAACAAATTTAATTTGTCAAGTTTGAAAGAAAAAGGGCGAAAAGTAATATCAGAAAGTAATTGATCTGAAATTATATGTTGATCAAACCCAATTATTATAGGTCCTGCATGTTTAGTTGCTACAGAAAATATACGTTGATAAACAGAGGTTATTGCTATAGTTGAATTTTCACATATTTCACTAGAAATTCCATCTGACTGACAAATATAACTAGGCTTAAATTCATTATTTCGAACTACTGTAATTATAAAGTCTTTGTTATTAATAGTTGTAAAAGTTTTCATTCCAACCCATATAGGGTAAAGAGATAAGCAAGTTGAATTATCATCTGGATATGAAAGCCACCAATTTCAAGAAAAAGATCCAAAATGTAAATCTTGAATAATACTTCCAGGTGAAATAAGCGTAACTATATATTTTTTATGTTTTGTCATTTTTTTTATAAGAAAACATATAGATTCTAAAAGTTATAAGAAATTGTTATATTTTACTATCCCCAAATTAATTGATTATCTATTATATGTTGATCACTGATTGGTATGCGAATCACGAATTAAATGTTTTTTTTTTATTTTAATTTTTTTCTTAAACTGTTTTTTTTTTATTTATTTAAATTATTTTTTTTTATTATTAAATTATTTTTTTTATATTTTTATAATTTATTTTTTTTTTAATTATAAATTATTATTTTTTTATTATTTTGTTTTTTTTAATTAAATTTTTTTTAACGTTATAATTTAATTTATTTTTAAAAATAGCTTATCTGTTGCCGTTATGACGATTTAATCACTGGTTATACAAGATAACAGATAAGTATAAAATCTTTTTTTTTTGTCGGATTTTTGATTTTTTTTTCTACTATACTAACACTATCAATATTTTTCAGTTTTTTCCTTTCTTCGTGGTGTTTTTCGTTGTAGTTGGTGTCACTCACGATATTGGCGCTTTTTCTTTGTTGTTAGTGTCGTCGTGTCCAATTTGGAGTCTTTTTCGTCGGTGTCATCCATTTTGGCATTCTTTCTTTACTTGTACGCATCTGGAATTCTTTCGTCGCTAGTGTTGAGGCTCTTTTGTCGCTGTTGTTCATTTCGGGTTCATTTCGAGTTTATTTCAGGTTCTCTCGTGCTGGGGTGTTGCCTGAAGTTTTTTTGCCGTTGGTTATTTGTTTTTTTTTTACTTTCAGTATCGTGTTCATGTTATACTAATTCTTTTCAGACTCAAGGTAGGCAGGTGTTGCATCTTATATTACTGGGTATGCTCGTCGTTGGTGTCAAATTTGCCAAACATGTTCGTGGTTGGTGTAGTGGTGTCTTTATGCTGTTTGTGCAGTGGTGTCTTTACGGCATTTATGTGGTGTTTGTATAGTGTCTTTATGGTGTTTGTGTAGTGTTTCTAAGGCGTTTTTGTGATGTTTCTTGTAATATGTTTTGTAGTTTTTTTTTTTATTAATAAAAATATATTATTATTTTTTTTTAATAAAAATATATTATTTTTTATTATTTTTGTAAAATTTATAAGTGATCTATATTACATTATTACTGTATTAAAATATATGAATATTTGAATGTATTTTTTTAATATATGAAAAATTAGCTAGTATTTAATATTTAGACGAGCATATAGTAATTTATTATTATTTGCTTTTTACCAGATTATTGATTAAAGATTTGTGCAGAAAATTAAATCTGGCAAAAATAAAGAAAAAATTTCTTCAACAATCACTAGCAGGGTCACAGATCTGCATTAATTTTTAATTGTTTTTTTTAGAAATTTGCACAGATCTGTACTAAAAAAACTTTCCCGATATGCACAGAAAATTAAATCTGTGCAGAAAATTAAAAAAAATTTCTTCAATGATCGCTGGCAGGGTCACAGAACTTTATTAATTTTTAATAATTGTTTTTTTAAAAAATCTGTGCAGATCTGCACTATAAAAACTTTTCCGATATCTGATTATCAGATATATATCGATTACTATAGTGGAATTCACCTAAAGCCATCACCTTTTAATTATAAAAAATTTTTAAATTGTTATAACACTTTAAAAATAAAAGATTTTTAAAAAATTTTTTAATAATCTAATAGCTTATTGTTTAAATTATTAAACTATCAATAAATTTTTTAAATATCTTTTATTTTTAAGCCATTATATTAATTTAAATTTATATATGATTCAAAAATTTTGGCGTATATATATAAAAAAACATAACAAAATTTAAATTTATTAACAAAATTTTAAATATTATTAATTAATTTTAAATTGTATTAAGTTTTTTTGCATTTTTATTGGATACTTAGATTACACTGCAGCTAAAAAATTAGCACCTATATATAATATATGTTGGCTTTAGGTGAATTCCACCGTATCACTATCGATAGAAATCGGTAGGGGTATTTAGTATCGATATGGCCAGGGGGGTATTGTGGGCCAGCCAGATATCTTGTAATTTAGTGATTGAAATTGGATAAAATTTACACCATTTGATTTGTCTCATTGAGACAAATTAAATAGTATAAAATTCATTCAATTCTGACCACCGGATCACAAGATATCATCATTTATGCAAAATATAGATTTTTGTATAAATTTGAATTTATTATTAAATATATATAGAATATTTAATAGTTAATAACTTTTGATCCACTGGTCCGTTTTGGACGATTTTACCACCAAAATGACCGTCTCAATGAGACGATTCTAACAAGCACAAAATCGTCAAAATCTAATCACGGGATCATAAGATCGATATGGATTTATCTTCTTTTATAAAATTATAATAGTAAATCTGCAAATTTTTATATATTAACCTTTAATTATCTTGTGATCCTGTAATTGGATATTAACGATTTTGTACTTGTTAGAATCATCTTACTGAGACGGTCATTTTGGTAGTAAAATCATCCAAAATGGACAAAATGGACCAGTAGAACACAAATTATTAGCTATTAAATAATGGCCCACAATATCCCCCTCCCCTTTAAAATTTAGTTTTTATATTCTTTTTTTGTATACTAATTATTTATATTTAAAACTATATATGATTTAAAAAAAATTTTTACAGTAATTTATTCTTTATTAAGCATAGTTCAAATAATAAAAATTGTAGAAAAATTTATTTGTTTATTAAAAAGTTTTATTAGTAGAAACTTTAACTGGCCCACAATACCTCCATTTACCTTATATCTTACCTGGTTAGTAATCGATATATATCTATATATAAAATTTGCTAATTAATCGATATATATCTGATATGATATTAATTAATAATAGTTATATTCATATAATCATACTTTTTGCAAATTTTTAAATATTTTACAGGTTTTTGTTTCGCAAGTTTTCGCAAGTTTTCGCAATTTAATATAAAATTTTATTTTTTATTATTATTATAATATTTTAAATTATTCACAATTTAAGGGGGCTTCCAGAAATTAGCTAATTTTAGGGGGTGGGTGGGTCAGCTAAATTATCAGGTATAATTCCGGCCAAAATTTTATAATTCTGGCCAAAGTTACAAAATTATTTTTGACCAAAATTATAGATTATTAACAATATTTAATAATTAATAACTTTTAATTTACTGGATCAAATTTAATGATTTAACTACTAAAATGATCCTATCAATAAGAGGATTCTAGCAAGCCAAAATCATTAAAATCTAATTACTGAATCCCAAGAACAGATTAGATATATATAACTATAAAAGTTTTATAGTTTATTAAAAAATAATAAACCATTTATAGTAATACAAATTTATCTGTTCTTTGGATCCCGTAATTGGATTTTTATGATTTTGGGCTTGCTAGAATCTTCTTATTGAGCTAATCATTTTGGTAGTTAAATCATTGAAATTGATTCAGTAGATCAAAAGTTATTAACAATTAAATATTAATTTTCAATTGTTAATAACTTTTGATCTACTAGGCCAATTTCAATAATTTAACTACCAAAATGATCAGCTCAATGAGAGAATTCTAGCAAGCCCAAAATAATAAAAATCTAATTACTAGATCCTAATATTAGAATAGATTTGTGTTACTATAAAAGTTTTATAATTTATTAACTATTTATAGTAATATAAATTTATTTCGTCTCTAGATCATGTGATTGAATTTTTATAATTTTGGGCTTGCTAGAATCCTCTCATTGAGCTGATTATTTTGGTAGTTAAATCATCGAAATTGACCTAGTTGATCAAAAGTTATTAACAATTGAATATTAATTTTCAATTGTTAATAACTTTTGGTCTACTGGGCCAATTTTAATGATTTAACTACTAAAATAGACCAAAATGAGCTGATCAATGAGAGGATTTTAGCAAGCCCAAAATTATTAAAATCTAATTACTGGATCCTAAGATCAGAATAGATTTGTGTTACTATAGAAGTTTTATAATTTATTAACTATTTATAGTAACTCAAATTTATTCTGATCTCTAGATCATGTGATTGGATTTTTATAATTTTGGACTTGCTAGAATCCTCTCATTTAGCTGATCATTTTGGTAGTTAAATCATCGAAATTGGCACAGTAAATTAAAAGTTATTAACAATTTAAAATTAATTTTTAAATGTTAATAACTTTTGATCTATTTGGCCAATTTCGAGATTTAACTACCAAAATGATTAGCTCAATAAGAGGATTCTAGCAAGCCCAAAATCATAAAAATTCAATCACAGGATCCAGAGATCGGAATAAATTTGTGTTACTATAAATAGTTAATAAATTATAAAACTTCTATAGTAACACAAATCTATTTTGATCTTATGATCCAGTGATTAGATTTTAATGATTTTGGGCTTGCTAGAATCATCTTATTAAGAGGATCATTTTGGTAGTTAAATCATAGAAATTTGACCAGTAGATTAAAAGTTATTTACTATTAAATATTATATCTAACTTTTTAATAATTGTAAAATCTGATTGGCTAATTGGGGTATCAGGTGGGGTAAGTGGGTAGAAGTGAGGGCTCATAGTAAAAAAAAACTCAGCTAATTTCTGGAAGCCCTCTAATATAAAATTTTGTTTTTTTTTTATTTATTATTATTATATATTATATTTTAAATATTACATATTTTATTATATATTATTATAAAAAACAACAAAAAAAATAAACAGGACCCCGAAATATACATAGATAAGTCAGGTTAATTATAGGGTTACTAAAAAAAGGGGTCGCTTAAAGCAGGGTGCAATCACGTGATATGGCGCCAATCAACTTGTTTGTTTTGATCAACCCGGATTAGCCCGACAAAGAAACAAAGAAGAAAAAAAGTGAAAAAACGCAAAAATACAAGAAACGAGTGTCAAAACCTACCTTGGGGCATTAATAAAAAATGTTGGGAAGGCAATTTTACTATAATACTATTTCTAACCCTAACCGCCGCTAACCCTTACCCTAACTTTAATTAAAAAGTCAAAATCATATAACTGCACCCTGCTTTAAACGACCCCTAAAAAAAGAAAGATCTGCAGAAAAACTTCAAAAATAAGCAAAAAAATTACTATAAATAGAAAAAATCTGCATAAAAAACCTCAAAAATAAGCAAACTCATACCTGACCTATTTATGTATATTTCGGGGTCCTAAATAAACCCAAGAAAAAATGAAACCTAAAAAATAAAAAATGAAAACAAAAAAAATAAACTATAATATTCCTTATATTTGCTAATATTCACTTATATTCGCTTATATTCACTTATATTCCTCATATTCGCTATTTTTTGCAAAGTGCCAGAAAAGTTAAAATAGGTATTCTTGTAAAGTGCCAGAAAAGTTAGGTTGTTTTCTTGCAAAGTTTTGAAAGAAGTAAGGAATAAATAAAATAAAATAAAAGTAAAAAATAAGTAAAAAAAAACAAACAAAAAACAAAAAACAAATCTGAAAAAAATAACGAAAAAAAACAAAAACAAAAAAAAATAAACTATTATATTTGCTTATATTTGCTTATATTTGCTTATATTCGATTAAATTCGTTCATATTTGTGACTTCTTGCAAATTGCCAGAGATATTAGAATTGGTGTTCTTGTAAAGTAACAGAAAAGTCAACTCGTTTTCTTGCAAAGTTCCAAAAGAAGTAAAGGATAAATAAAATAAAATAAAATTAAAAAAATTAGTAGAAAACAAACAAAAAACAAAAATGCAAGCAAACTAAATAAAAATAAACAAAGCCCCAAATCTTCATTTCAAGTTCATGTTTTTGCAATTTAGAAATTGGCGAAGGTTTTTGCAAAGTGCCGGAATAAAATAAATTAATAAAAATAAAAAAAAACAAAAGCAAAAAACATGAAATGAAAAAATAACTAAAACGAAACTATGCAAAAACTTGTGGAAACTTGCGAAAACTAGCGAAAACTTACGAAAACTTGCATTTTTGAACTTTCAAAATTGCTAAAGAAAGTAGTTGTGTGTTCTTGCAAAGTATCGAAAGGCTGAGTTGGCTTGTGCAAAGTGCTGAAAGTCATTAGATTTCTTACAAAGTGCTAGTGGTAAAGTATAAAAATAAAATAAAAAAAATTAAAAAATAAAAAAAAATAGAAATAAAAAAAAAACAAAATAAAACTAAAAAAAAATGAAACAAACCCAAAAAAAAACAAAAGGAAAATGAAAAAACAATGTAAAACTGATAGAAGATCTAAATTATAAACAAAAAAAAATAAACAAAGGTATAATCTGATTCTGTAGTACAATCATTAAAAATTATCAAAACATTTCGAAAATATTAATCAAACGCGTCTTTGATATGATCCAGGTTACAGATTGTCCTAAATATTTCAAATATATTTGAAATATTAAAAATAAAAAAGAAAAAGGGAGAGAGGATAAAAGAAAAAAAGGAGTAAAAGAGAAAGAGGGCAAAAGAGAGAGGGGTAAAAGGAGAGGAGGTAAAAATCGTTCAAAACAGCAATTTTTTTTTTTAATTGATAATCCACCTATCAAGTAAAGAATAGTGAAATGTGGCGTTCTCCCATCTAAAATTTTTTTTATACTAAGTTAACAATACATATCTACTAATTGAAAGTTGTAGAGCTCGTCGAGGCGCATCTAAGGTGGTTAGATCATCCAAATCGGCCCAGTGGATGGCGAGATATTGTCGAAAAATGATTGGCCAACTATATAAAATCCGTGGCAGAAATTACATATGAAAATCACATGATCCGAAATGCAGCGTGCGCTCACCTAAAACTTTTTTTCTTACTATGCTAATGAAACATGTCGATTAATTGAAAGTTGTAGAGCTCGTCAAGATGCATCTAATGTGGTTAAATCATCCAAATCGGCCCAGTGGATGGCGAGATATCGTCGAAAAATGAATGGCCGACTATATAAAATCTCTATGTAAACTTATATTGTTTATATAAAGATTTTATATAGTCAGCCAATCGTTTTTCGACGATATCTCACCATCCACTAGGCCGATTTGGATGATCTAACCACCATTAGATGTGTCTTGACGAGTTCTACAACTTTTAATAAATCGACATGTTTCGTTAGCATAGTAAGAAAAAAGTTTTAGATGGGCGCACACTGCATTTCGGAGCATGTGATTTTTATATGTAATTTCCATCATGGGATTTTATATAATCGGCCAATCGTTTTTCGATGATATCTCGCCATCCACTGGGCCGATTTGGATGATCTAACCACCTTTAGATGCGCCTCGACGAGCTCTACAACTTTCAATTAGTGGACATGTATCGTTAACTTAGTATGAAAAAAATTTTAGATGGAAGAACGCCACATTTCGCCATTCTTTACTTGATAGGCGGATTATCAATTAAGTTTTTTGGCACATTTTGTGGTATATATATTTATGATTCTTGGTAGCTTGTGAATTAAATGGGCTTAGAAGATTTTGAACTTTTCAAAAATTTTTTTTTTTTATCTGGTAATCTGGGTTAAAATTTTTGTGACGTGGTCAAAACACTATGTAATTGTTAAAGATCTGCTAATCATCATATATCGTTTCAAATAATTACAATTATAATCGATTTATAGATATATAACGATTTAATATAAAAAATGATATATATCAATTATAGATATATGGAGTTCTCCATATTAAAAGGGCCCATTTTTACAATTTTTTGAAAAATGAGTTTTTATTAAATTTATGTAAATTTTGACATGATTGATATTTTTCAATTATTAATGAAAGTCGATTTGTATAATAAAAAATCAAGATAATTTAAAAAGAAAAATTACATGAGGCTGCGTAGAGCCAACACGTCACGAGATTATCTGATAGTCACCTGCCGTCTTTAACCAATCAAAATCGTGAAATTTAATTAATCCTGGATTAGTCCGAAAATCAAAACAAATGGTTAAACTCAATTATCTCAAAATGAGATAAATGTAAAAATGTGCCCTTTTAATACGGAGCACTCCATATCCCTTAATTTGTTATGCAGGCATATTTGCCTGCGAAAATTTTAAAATTTTAATTTTTTAAATAAAACCTTAAATATTGATTTTAGCTATATACTTTTTAAGTAAAAAATATAATATTAGTTCTGTTTTATTAACTTTATTATATAATTTTTTTAAAATTATTAAAAAACATTAGTGCAATAAAAGTTTAAAGTTTTTGTTTTGGAGCTTTTACTATAGAATTTTTTCTTTAGGTTTTCTCAAATTTTATATGTTCCCGTCTATAAAAAAAATTTTTACTTCTAATACAAGTCCTAATTTTTACAAGTAAATCATGTTAAATCAAATAATGAAAGTTGTTATCCTTTATATAAACTACAAAGTTGTATAAGAAACTATATTTTTAAAACCAATATTTAAAGAATTCACCAAGATATTATAAAATATTTTTTGAATAAAAAATTTCTTAAAAATTTAATATTTCCAGCTTATAAACTTTTTGTCTTATAATATAAGTTTAAATAATTCAAAAATATAATCTTTGTTCTTAAATATTATAATACCAAATTTTATTTAAATATCTTAAATAATTAAAAAACTAGATCAGAGATATATTTATAGTAATTATACAGGCAAATTTGCTTGCGAACCTCTACAAAGTAAGGGATATCAATTTTTATCCAATTAATTGATATATAATGATATTTTATAATTGATATAAACCGATTAAGTGCTATAACTCGATCAATATCTATATATAAAATTTGCTGATATCGTTAAAAGGAACATATTATTGATGTAAGCACATTGGCTAGGCGTAATATACGTTTTCTGAAGGGCCAATGTAGCCTGACATACTATTCCTTTTGCTCTATTTATAACTAGCTTTTCTTTTAGATTGTTTCCTAACTATACCTCTAATATTTTTATGAGGGATTGATTATCTTCAGGTCTAACCATATTCTTATTAACTTGGATGCACTTTTCCTTTACTTAAATTAGAATTCTATACTAGCAGCTTGGATTTACTTCCATTAATCTCAATATTATTAATTTGATAAAATTCTTCTGCAATATGTAGAATTTGGATCATTTCTTCTTTATTTTTAGCAATCCAAGAGGTGTCATCTGCAAAAGCAATATAGTCAACCCTCCATAAATGCAACTTGTAGCGACAAGCCTACAACGTGCATTTAGGAAGGTTTGCATTTAGAGAGAGCCAATTAAATTGCAGCTTTAAAAATTAGATCATCAAGTTTGTGTAACTTTTATCAAAACTATAACCTATCTTAAATACTAAAATTTAATTGGCACATGCATTTAGAGAGGTTAGTATAATATAAAATGTTATTCAAGAGAACGTGCATTTACAGAATATAGAACGTGCATTTAGCACTAATAAATTTTACAAAATAGAAAAAAACATGCATTTAGGGAGATATTGCATTATGGAAGTTGCATTTTGGAGGTCTGACTGTAACTGTTTGCCTATGTATATGTTTGCAGTATGAGTTTCTGGACAAATCTATTGGCTCTTGAACCTCTACTATATAACCCAGATTTTTTCTTTTGAACTCTCACCAAAAGAGGATCGTAGAAGATGTGCCACACTAGAAAAAAAATTATCTCCTCTTAATCTATTTCATCTTCAACTATAATCGCTTCAGAAAGACCCATACTTGTTATAACTCTAAACTTTCTGCTTTTAAACAGATTTATAATGAACTGAATTGTTCTTTTTGGGACTTTGGTTCTTTAGAGAACTAACTCTAACATTTCTTGTAATACTGAATTAAATACTTTTTGCATATCCTAAAACAGGACTCAAATCTCCTTCGACTTCTCCTTGGTCTCTTCTAAAATTGCGTTTATGAGCTGTATTGGGTACTCTATCAATGATCCCAGGAGTGCTGCGAAATTTGCTTCTTTAAGGATAGATCTTTTAACCAAAATCATTGAAAGCCTTTGTGATCACTTTTGTAATGCACTTTCTGGAAGATTCTAGTAGTGCTATTGGCCTAATATTGTTAAGGCAGTGCCCAATCCTTGCTCTTCAGAATGGAGTACAATTGGGTTAGTTTTCATTTGGCTAGGATTTTGGCCTTCATTATACACCTGTTTGCAAAAATTTTAAAATATTTTGGACCCTGCTATTTGCATTCTTAATTAACATATAATTGATTTTGAGGCCCCAGGAACTGAGTTCATTTTAACTTCTTTCAAAGTATCTTGCTACTCTTTCTTGGATATGTTTAAATCTATACTTGAGTACCAATTATTTTTAATTGATTTGATTGATCTATAGACCTTAGCCCATTTCTTGGTTTCTTATTCTTTCTAATTTCTCTCTTTTTGAACTGATTTAGAAAGCGTTTGTTTGCTTCTTCCAATACTTTACTCGCATTGTTTATTAATGTCTTAGAGCTCTCTTTTTTGACTATAAGTCTATCTATTGAAATCTGATTGAAAGGTTTGTTGAGAAGGCTCAATAGCATTTTTTCTTGGTCTCTAAGGATCCTCTTGCATCTTTTGTCAGTATTTAATCTGATTGATTCACCTGTTGAGCTTTCTCTTTCTTTTAACTATCTATTCTTTAATAGTTTTCACCAGCCCTTAGTATCTGTAAACCAATTATCTGAAATTGCCTGCTGGGTCAAAGGTATGTTTGTTTCATATTTCTCGTTTATTGCATGCAAGGTTTGATTTACTTTACTAAGGTCTTTGTCGTGTAATTTTCTCGCCGTTCTCAGAATTTTGATAACCTTGACAATATCCGAGTATATATTTTCTTGTGTCCTTGTATTTTTCTTTTTATTCTGATGTTATAGAATAGGTTTTAGTAATTTTGGTAGAAATTAGTTGAAAAATTAGAACTTAATTAGGAAATTCTGTAATAACTGTATTTAGTAATAGTGATATACAAAATTGACACTTAGTGACGCTTAGTGACGCTTAGTGACGCTTAGTGACGCTTAATGACGCTTAGTGACGCTTAATGACGCTTAGTGACGCTTAATGCCGCTTAGCGACACTTAGCTCAATAGATATATAAACCTGCCTTATTTCCTTTAGTTTTAGACAGATCCAGGAGATCCAGACATTGTATTTTATCTTTACCTTTATATTATTTATCCTCCTCTCTTATTATTAATAAACTCTTGGGATTTCTAAGGAACAGACACCTTGGAATAGCCCTCTTGTTAAATTAATAAACTGTCTATTATCTCTTGTTGTTTATACCGAACTGCCTTAGAGAAGTGTGTAGTTTCTTACAGACATAAAAGAAACTATACTTCCCTCTTGCACACCACTTCACGCCCAAAGTAAGGAATCTCAGGAGCCGTGTGATTATTACTTTATCGGAATTAAAGAAGGCTTCCGGTACTGTAACACTGAGGATAATTCTAAATTTTCTTCTTTGGAATATTCTTATTTGCTGCATAGATCATGCTGTTTTCTATTGCATCCCATGCTTTATCCAATTTACAAGTCTTAGGATTTTCCTGAGCAGTTCCATTGATTAATCGTTTAATACTTGGCTTATTGCATAGATACTGGTAGAGGTCTTTTTTATAGTCCTGCCAGTTATCTTGTATAGCCTTGTCATACTCGTATACTGTTCTAGTGATCTTCTTTTTACACACTTTTGCAATGCTAATTCTACCAAGTAACTCCTCAACCTGCATTTTTGTGACAATTAGTGCATGATTACCGCATGTGATATAGTCTATGCTATGAATTTCTGCTCGCGATAACATGTCTGTTAAGCCTTCTAAAAGCCAGATCTGATAAATTCTAGTTTTAGACCTATAGTTGAACAAGGTATATGTCCTTAATATCGGGTTCAACTAGCAAAAAGCATCCTTAAAACCTTGACCTAACAACTAGCTATACAGAAGTAATTTTTTTTTGCATCTAGTGCTAGATCCAGAATATGGTTGAAATCACCCATTATAATAAACTGTGTTTTGGCTGTTCTTTTCATATATCTTTTGACGATTTCCTGTTGAACCCTTTTGATTTTATCTTTATCATTTGAGAGTAAATAAACTATAATAATGACTATTTCTAGTTGTCTAAAATAAAAAACTGCTTTGATTATGAATTCACTATATCTAACCATTTGATCTAAATGTTTTTTTCAATCTTCCCTTCTGAGAAAACCAACTCCTAAACCCTTTTTCTTGTTTACATCACTACTTGACCAAAACCCTTTGTAATTCTCAAAATTTTTTGTTAGAAAATAACTTTTTTTAGCTGAAACATTTGTCTCAACAAGTTCTATAACCGCATAGTCTCTTGTTTCCATCTATTTTCCAAGCATTTCTAACTTGTGCCCATTTGAATTTTTAATTACATTAATATTATGACTTGCTATCTTAAATATAATTTCTTCTCTATCCTTAAGTCGCTTTAGAATACTGGTAGTCCCTATCTTGTTGGACTTCAGCCTATCTATTCCAGAGTTTTTCCCTTCTGCTTCTCAGTATATTGGCCTAAATTCCTTTTGTTTTTTGAAAACTTTATATTCTTTTTTAATAAATCTATCTATTTCGGAACCCTCATCATGAAATATATTAAGTAGATTTATATCGATTTATAATACATAATCGATTTATATCGATTAAAATTAAACATTACACATCAATTAACTTGTTATAAATTGATATATATCAAACATTGATTAATAATGAAAAATAGGTAAGTAATCGATGTAGATCAAATTATCGATTATCATCGAACTAATCAAAATCACTATATATCGATCATTATATTATTAATCAATAATTAGCATATACTTTAATTTGGACACTTTAAATATTAAATATACCTTTAAATATAAATATATGCGTCAAATATTAGAACATAAAACTGTTCATTAAATATTCATTTGTTTTTTCAAATTTTGCAACTATATGTACTGTTTATCTATACTATCTATAGATATACAACTGTATTGATTAATTAATTTCAATTTAGAACATCCCCATAATTTACTAACTTCATCATATCAATGAACAAGAGCGAGTTCTAATGGATCTTTGTCCATCGCTTAGTAAAACTTGAGTATCAACAGAATCTTATAAATGATATTTTTTATATGCATTAGTATATATTACTCACGAAATTAGAAATATTTCCTAACTTCGTCACTTATAGCCATTATTATTATTACTGTATATGTCCAAAAATAAGCTACTATCTAAAATAAGCTACCCTCTGATTTTTTTTAAAAATCTTAAAAAATTCGTTAGCAGTTGCTACATATAAGCTTTTTTTTCTACTAAGTAAACTTCAAATGTCAATTAAGTAAAGTTGTTCAGTGCAACAAAATACACCTACAATAAAAATTGGTGTCATTTGGATAACTTTTTATTAGTATGTTTTTCAATTTTTTCAAAAAATGCTATATTTCAAAAATAAGCTACTTTACGATTTTTTGTGTAAGTTTTTGGCCAAAAAAGGTAGCTTAATTTTGGACACATACGGTATTTATTGTTAAAAAGCATTAGAATATGTGTAAATCGAAACTGATACTTACTAAACCATACCAATTTAATTCATTTCCTTGATTATCTGTTGCACTTACTGTAACATTAGAAAACATTGGCTTTCCATGAAAATTTGATATAGAAGAAAATATTTCTATATAATTATCTTCGTCAAGGGACACAGTTGATTCCACTTCGAAAAAATCATCAAGGCCAGTTAGTAGGTTTTGAAAGCCTTCAGCTTGTAATGGGTCCAAATTATTTCTATTTTTCTAAAGGAAATCTTCCAGTTCTTCTGACCTTAACATTAAAGCACATAGAAGTTTTCCAAACTCTTTCATTCGGCAATATTGTTTAGGGACTTCTTTTTCGGTGAGTTTTTCCATTTAATCTAATAATAATTGATTATTAGCTATAATACTTAGGGATTATTTACTAAGCAATGTTAGTATTGGACATATGTCCAATGCCAACGCTAATTTACTATATTTAAAATGTACTGCATTCAATATTTGTTTCATATAGTCTTCCTTGTTCGATATTCAATAAGGTATTTCACATAGTCCTTATGATATGTTTCATAAGTTTCAGTGATCATACTATTTATTGACCCATATTTTCTAATTGCAGGTACTATGTGATAGCACCAAGAATGAAGCTTTGGCAATTGTAGCCCACTTGGTGAATATTTAGAAAATATTTTAACGAATTCTTGGGCCCAAT
>QKWP01000831.1:131203-210501 GCA_003550325.1 Gigaspora rosea
GTGCTATTGAGCAAAGATGTAGCAGAGAAACTCTGGAGCTTTGTCAAGGCCTATGGATATGAAAATAGAAGTAGATACTTGGTTAGATATGTTATTCTGCACAGCGTAACTCTTACAACTCCTTTATTTTGGTACTCTTTTCCTGGACCGCTTTGGACGTTTCGAAATTTTACAAAAAGTGGGCAATTCGGTGTACCCTCTCCAAAAGATCGGTAGTGTTTACTCCTTCCAAATCCGGACGCGTCTACCAAAATGGAATCTCCCATGAGGATATTTGGGTTAATGCTTACCAAATAAACAATGACTGGTATAATAGAGATCGGAGGAATCATGTATAGAAATTTCTAGATGTTAGACGGTTTTTTTCTTTTCCTCTTTCTAGGATACATATAGTGTTAGATTAGATTTCTTCTATGCAATACTATATAATTTTTAAAGCCTAACACAGGCAAAAATAGTGTCGTCATGGTCGTCTTTTTTTCGGCCTTTTTCTCCTTTTCTTTTTTTTATTTTTTTTCGTTTATCCCCTTTCCTTTTATTTCTTGTCATGTTTTTTTTTTTATTTCGTTAGTTTAGCACTTCCCATTTTTTTTATCCTTTTTACTTTTCTTTCTATTTTGTTGGTAGTTCTTTTACCTAGGAGGCTAGGAGAAGAAGGGTGGGAAAGAAGACGGTCATGACGGGCTGGTAAGTCAGGTCAGTGATTCGGGGCAGATCGGTCTGAGGTAGATCGATGCAAACTGATAAGGCTAAATTACCCTTGGCAGGTCGCACATAGGTGCTTGAGTATTTAGGTACTTTATAGTAACCAGGTGAGCCACTCTTTGATTCAAACACCAAATGGTAGATGTAAAAAATTTTTTTTTTGGAAATTATCATCAATAAAGCATTGAAGCGTGACATGATCGTCAAGTTCAAAAAAAAAAATTTTTCTCATGATACAATATACATCTGAAGAAATTTGTAATGTACGTGGTATAACAGTTCATTACTAATTCCTGGCTTTCTATAATCTTTATAGGTTGTCAAGCACGAAAATTATTGTCGTGGCTGAAGCTAGAAATGGCTGAAGCTGGAAATTTTAAATATTTTAATATGAAATTTACAAAAAATTTTGGAATGCATTTTGTACGATTTTTTTTTATAGTTAGATTAGAATTTAGGGTTAGGGTTTGTAATAAAAGAGTATAGTAGGATTTTAGCAGGGCTTATAGTTTTAAATCAAGACCTCTAATTTCCAGCTTCAGCCATTTCCAGCTTCAGCCGTGACAATTATTACTTTCAATAAATTTTCTTAATTCATCTGCTGTCATGCATGTTATTTCGGATATATTTTTCAATATTTTGAGGCCTTTATGCCTAGGAATCAGCATTAATCGCTGCTCAAAGATTTGCATCACTCGTCTTTCACACTGGTCATTTAAAAGTTCTTTAGTATAGTCGAGCATATACTTAAAGAGACCAAGATCTAATATGTATTTGATCAGGGACGATAGCCTTGTATATATTAAAGTTGCTAAAAAAACAAGCATTTACTTAAAAATAATAATAATCATAATAATAATACATTTATTAGTTTACTTATGCTAATAAACCTAATTAACTTTAATTTATACCTTATTTCCCAAAATGCATTTGGTTTAGGATGAATTGAATAATAATGTTTTTCACCGTCCTCTATTACTTTTTTCATATAATTAGGTGTTCTTGACGATATATTAGTCAAGTTAATATTATTCAAGTCATTCCTCGATACTAAATACGAATAACAAGGACTTCTTGATGCAGATGACTAGTAAACGTTAGCCATCTTACTGGCCTCAAGCAAATCAGCTAATAACATTGAAATTCGTGGGACAAATGGTATTAAGTTATCACGAATGATGAAATTAAGCTCCGGACTATTAGCAATGGGCTTGAGCAAAATCCTTAAGCATTCATGAAAGACTTTTCTTTGTAATTTTCAAAATTCTTTAAAATTTTTTGTTGTGGAATCTTTAGCTTTTAAGATAGGTAGGTACCTGATTAAAGCTTTAGATTCTGGCTTGTTTTGCTAGGAGTTGAGAATGTTACTTAGAGTTTGAAACTGATTTTATTTGATTAAACCGATTTTATAATAAGAAAATAAAACCGATTCCAAACACTAATATTACCTAAGGATAAAAATATAGAGTGTCCAGAAGATTTCCCATATGGTTTAGAGCTGTTGCATCAGAATAAAGAATTATCAATAGTAATCGTTGACCAAGAAGTAATGATGATTCTTCTCGTTCACACTAAAGGCAATTATATTGCTCTTCAAAGATACGGAACTCTATGTTATTTCTTATCTCCCTTTTATTTTTAAATTTAAGAAATAATTGCTGATTTATACTTTTGATTATTAATAAAGACTTTATTGTTTTTATTAATGATTAATAGTAAAACGTATAATTAACACCTTGAAATGTTATAATAGGAATTTCTTTGAACGTTATGTAAGGGATTGTTGAATTATCCAGAAATTCCTTTCCAAACTTTGTTGTTAGAGGGAGAGGCAAAACATCCAGATTTGAATGCTTATTGATAAATTTTATAAAAGCATCACCAACCAAATTAGACAGTTGATGTTTATTAATAATTTCCATAAATTCACAATATGCATTGTTGGGCCAATCAACTTCGTATAGATGAAGAAGGTTATGAATTGAATTATTAGGTGAAGCACCTTTATAGTCTTCTGGATCAATTTCGATAGGTATAAAAGAAATCTCAGAATCTGCTAAAAGATGCTCTGTTTCCATATCGGAATAAGGTGATACTAATACATCCTCGTTCTAATATACAATTATTATATAATATTTAATAACTTATAATAGCATTTATAATGCAATTAACTTTATATGTCATAGAATTTACATCATAGTTATTTTCTGTTTGCATAGAAGAATCTTACTCAGAATCTGATATAACTTCATCCTTATTTAAGTATAATTGTTAATTATTGTTTTAAAACTTTATTAACAAATTATTACTAATTTACTCCATATATTATAGAAGATTTATCTATATAAGAATCGTAACTAGAACTATAATCTGGAAGATTATAAATGCTAGCATTCATTTGCTCGTCAGGATCAGTTTGACTTGCTTTGTTATTAATATAGGGATGACTTTGAGAAATGTGTTGAGATAATAAACTAGATTTTGAAAAATCATAAGGACAATAAGAACATTGCCAACGCATTTTGAATATACATTTACTATCCAAAAAGGAGTGTAACAAAATACAAAGTCCCATGTTACAAGTTATCAAGTGGAAAGCAGATTCTGAGAGAACGATAACCTATCTTTTTCATAACCTAATAATAGGTATAAAATCCCTTTAGCAGAGGTATTTAAACATTTGATCTCAGAGTGGTTTATAAGACTTAATAGCATAGGGCTAGCAGCTGACGTCACAATGTTAAAACTAAGGAAAGCCCAATTGAATTTCATCTTAGCAGACCCTATATAGCAACTAGAGGAGAAAAAGTTGTCTGAACTAAGTTGGATATATAATCTGAACACTACTATCCTTGCTGAGACCAAGAAACTGAGTATAAACATCAGGAGTAGCCTAATTGAAGATAATTAGAAAATCTTGGCCAATTGGAATAAAAGCAAAGAAATTAAAAAGATCCTGAAAGAAAATAATTGAAGAGGAAACATAAAAAGCCTGAAGGACCTTGAAATATGGTCAACAGAACAAATAACAATACATGAGAGCTTTTCCTTACTATCCTGGCAATAGTTAAAAAAATTGAGAAACCTTAGCCCCAAGAGAAAAATTCTGAATTGGTTTAAAAAACTGGAAGAAATTATCATTTTAGGTAATATCACAAAAAAAGTAAAATTACAATACCAAAACACAAGCATGAGTCGCAAACTATTTCATAAGGAGCACAGACTAATCTATGGAAAAAGAAAAAAAGATTAGTTTTAGAATATTTAAATGAAACTAATAGACCTTTTATAGGCAGAGTAGAAAATAAAAGTCAAACTCCCTTAATAGAAATTTCTAAATAGGAAAAAAATGAAAAAGAAAATAAGGAAGAAGCCATAAACAACCCAAAGAAGGTGAGAATCAGATATAAAGGATCAAGTAAAAGTCTAAAGATAGATAAAAGAAAACTAGAGAACATAGGCAAATGGGTAAAACATAGTACAAATAGCTAAAACCTTTTAATACAGAAAAGGAAACTATAGAAAATCACTTGCACTAGAAGTACAACTCCGATATAACTTACCAAATCACAAGCTCAGGATGTTATAAGGATTGAAAGCTAAGAAAAAAGAAATATTCTTAGGTCAGTTAGTAATTCACAGAAGAGAAAGGAATTCCTGGAAAAGAACGCATCAGAAAAGAAGATTTCATTTAATACAGATGGCTCACTTGAAGATGGTTTAATAGATAGATATAGTGGAGGATATTATAATTCAGATAGATAGTAAAAATAGAGATAAAAGGGAAAATAGAGGGATAGTTCTCATCTACTAGATCGGAATTAGTAGCTATTTTAATAGCTCTACTAATTTCACCTTCTAGATGTAAAGTAAAAATCTTTATGGATAGCCAAGTGTCAATATAGATTGTAAGAAACCTAGAAACAAGGCAAAATTCCTGCACTAGTTCAAGACAAAGAACATAGGCATCATAGAAAAAATAAAGAAGAACATCAAGATAAGGTGAGTAACAAAAATTAGTTGATTTTTTAGGGGGGAGGGGGTAAAAAAAGTTGAAATTATATATAAGAACCTGACTATTTATATATTAAGAAAGAGGGAGGGGGTAGGCCTCTGATAAAAAATAATTAGATGATAATTACACTGCCCTAAAGGGATTGGAAATGAAGATAATCAAAGTAAAGGCTCATTCAGAAGATATTTTGAATGAAAGGGCAAATATTTTAGCCAAAGAAGAGAGAAGGGACACAGAAATCACAAGTCTTTCTGAAGAAGGATCTATAGCAGAAGTGTTTTAACCTTTATGAAACAATAAAAACATTGAAGTCTCTGTAAGATACTTTATAAAAGAATGGATCAATATATATTTTAAAACAGAGTGGACGTTTATAAGACACAGAAACGATAGTTCCTATCAAGAACATACTCAAGACAAGGATTGAAAAACATTCAGAGACTTCTGGCATTTAACAAGGAAATAAGAGCACTCACCAAAAAAAATCATGGAAAATGGGTCTTCAGAGTCAAAACAGTGAACTGACTTCTCTTTACTTTACTCAAGAGAAAAAGAGACTATGTAAACCTATACCTGGTTATAACTTGTCCAAGATGTACAGAAAGCTTTGAACATTTTACTAACTGCAAAGTCGACATCCCAGTATGAAACAAAAAAGAGGAAGAGATCATCAAAAAAATCTGGTTATCCTTTATCTCTAAAAAAAAATCTAAAATAAGCCCATATCAACTACAGAGGATTCTTCTAGAACATAATGAATATGATATTGAAAGAAAAAAAAATTGGCAAGAGGCATTCTTCTATTAAGGATCTGAACAACCCTAGAGTAGTTTAATATCAGGAAAAAAACAATTGCCAATATACTCATTCTTTGGTTAAACAAATAGATGACTATGTTTCAGAAAGATGTATAAAAAGAAAGATGTGAAAGAATCGTCGAATAGAAAAGGGATATGGGGATTACCGCTAAAGAAAAAAGGCACATATTAAAGAAAGGAAAACCAACTATAGCAATTAAAAGAGGAAGGAAAAGAAAGAAAAAAAATGAGAATCATCAGGATAAAATATCTAGTAGGGTTTCTAAAATAGGGAGTCAAAATCGTGAAATAACAAAAGAGGAAAAAGAGTAGGTGGAATGTAGATAATTAGTTGTAGAAGAGTTAGATTATTGAATAAATACAGGTTTAAGGAGTTGGTGGAACCCATCTAAGTAGATCATGACCGGCTGTAAAACCGTGTCCGAGATCTGACTAATATAGGAGGCATAAACCTATTTAGACAGTGAGATGAATTCTACTTTGGCAAGTCATACACAGGTACCACAGTAACCGGGTGAGCCATACTTTAATTGTAAGATACAAGGTATCAGAATGGAGTTAACATTTGCATATATAACGTATTCTTTGAAATAAATTATGATATAATTGTCAAAAAAAAAAATTATATTATTTCAATAAATTTTTAAAAATTTTTTTTAAAAAAAAGTAGTATACATGTATATATGTGTATATATGAGAATAAAAGTAAATTTTGGTTATTCCTTATTATGGAATAACCTGAAATTTATTTTTTATTTCTACTATCGTTATATTTCAAATTTTAAAAAAAATAAAAAATAAAAAAAATAGTAATAAAAAAAAACATCTTTGTTTATTTATTATTTATTGTTTTATTTATTGTTTTTCTTTTTGTGTTCTTACCAGCAGGTAAGTATCATAGTTATAATTTTGGAGATTATTGCAGATTATAATAAGTAGTACCTATTATAATTTGCGAACGATTTACTTTTTAAAAATTTGTACAGATTTTTGAACAAAAAATTTGTAAAAATCTGCAAAAATCTAAATTTTGAAAATTTTTGTAATTTTTTAAACAAGATTCTGCACTTATTCAATAAATTTGAAGATCACTACAGATTATTAATGTTTTTAATTTTCTGATAAGGGTTTTTCTATTCATCTCTGGCCAGAGATATATAACATATATATCTCTGGCCTTTTAGCCAATCAAATAACGAGAAAATCACATGATTAAACTTCATGTGTTAATCCTGATCGCTGGTCAAAGGTCGAATGCCATGCCATACCATTACCGGATCCGGATAGATAAGTATTGGCACAATCATTTTTGATAATCAGTTTGTTTTTTTTTCTTTCGCGTTCGCTTTCACGTTCGCTTTCACTTTCTTTGCTTATAATTTTTTTTTTTTTATTTAGATTGCCGCCTTTCGTCATTTTGTACAATTATTGGTGTCGCCTTGGTGTCGTCGTTGGTGTCGCAGTTGGTGTCGTCGTTACTGGTCTTTACTGATTCTTTTTTTCTTGGAGCATGTTCCCGGGGTTTTGCATCGCCGTTTTTGGTGAATCTTTAGCTTTTTTTTTTCTGCATTTTGTAATTTATCTTCTTTACTAACCTTTTCTTCTTTTCTTTTATGCGTTCTTGGAGTATGTTCCTGCATCGTTCTGGTGAGTCTCCGGTTTCCTTTTCTTGCGTTATGTGATTTCCTTGAACTTCCTGAGGTCTTTTTTTTCCTTCGACTTTTGGAAAACGTTCTTTGGGTCTTGCGTCGTTTATAGAGAGTCTTCGGTTTCCTTATTTGCGTTTTGTGGTTTTTCTTCGATATTTTTCCTGGGGTCTTGTGTCGTTTCTGGTGAGTACCTAGCTTCCCTTTTTTGCGTTTGTAGTTTTCTTTGACTTTCTTGGAGCATATCTCTTTGTTACTTGTGAATTTCTGGCTTCCCTTTTTGTATTTTGTAGTTTTCTTTGTGTTCTCGGGCGTCTTTTCTAGGGAGTTTCCGGTTTCCTTATTTGCGTTTTGTAGCGGCACGTTCCTGGTCTGGTGTTGGTTCTGGTAAGTCTCTGGCTTACGTTTTTTGTTTTTTGAGTTTTTTTTTTGATGCATGTTTTTCCTGGGGTCTTGTATCATTTTTGTAGTTTTTCGTTGCATTCCTGGAGCATGTTCCTGAGGTCTTTGTGTCGTTTCTAATGAGTCTCCGGTTTCTTATTTGTGTTTTGTAGTTTTTTCTTTCGATATTCTTGAAGTATGTTCCTGGGTCTTGTGTCGTTTTTGTGAGTCTCTGGCTTCCCTTTTTTTGTGGTTTGTATATTATTCGGCATTATTGGTGCACATTACTAGGAACTTGCATCGTTTCTGATGAGTTTCTGGTTTCTTTTTTTGTGTTTGTAGGTTTTTGTGTATTTCTTTATTAACCTATTCTTATCAGGTATGATTTCGCCGTTGGAGTCATCGATGTTGGGGTTATTAGAATCGACGTTGGAATCGGTATGTTTGTTATTTTTTATTTTTTTTTTGTATATTTACTGGTTTTTTTCCTTATATATTCATTAATTTTTCTTCTTCCAAGTGTGAATTTCGCCGTTGGAGTCGTCGATTCTGGAATCTTTATAGTTTCTTAGGGTCGTCGTTGGAATTGGGGTACATTTGTTACTTTATTTTTTTTTTTTTTATATTACCGGAGGGTTTTTTTTCTTCCATATTCATTAACTTTCTTCAATTTCGCCGTTGGAGTCGTCGATTCTGGAGTCTTTAGAGTTATTATAATCGTCGTTGGAATTCGGGTATGCTTTTTATTTGTTTTTTTTTTTGTATCTTACCGGGGTTTTTTTCCTTCTATATTCATTGACTTTACTTCTTCCAGGTGTGAATTTCGCCGTTGGAGTCGTCGATTCTGGAGTCTTTAGAGTTGTCATTAACGGAGTTTTAGATTTTGCGTTGCTTATTACTAACTTTCACTCTTCCAGGTTTGATTTCGTCGAACCGTTTTGTTGGATTAGTTTGGGTTTTGCAATAGTTGCACGATTTTGTAGTTCGTTTCTTACGAGTTTGTAGTTCGTTTCTTTGCACCTGTTTTTTTTTTTTTAATCGTTATAAGTGACGAAAATATAATGTAAATATAATAAAATAAACTCAAAAGAATTAAATAATCGATGATTTTGGGGCATCATTGGTGAAGGGTTGCCGTGTAATAATGCCTAAAGAAAATTTTTCGTATAAAAAAAACTTCAAATATTTTTCTTGTAATTGAATTTGATTGGTCGGTCCGTGGCGAAAATGTCAAGCCCGTAAAGTGAGGTCGGATATCGGGTTGCACAAGCCCTTCCGACTAATCGGCGATACAAAAAAATGGGTCACGTGACCTTCGCTTATTTTAATTGGCTAATAGGCCAGAGATATATAGTTTATATATTTCTGGCCAGAGATGAATAGAAAAACCCTTCTGATAAAAGTCTTATAATTCACTAAATTTTTATTAATTAATTCTAACTTAATGTACTAAGTAAACTTGTTTATTACCTAAAAATATATTAAATTGGTAGTATTTGTTTTATTTTACTTAAAATTTGGAGAAAAGATACTTAAATTTGACTTTTTGATTAAAATTAAAAATTATGCATCTATTTTTTAAATTTCAAAACTATTCTGCTAAACCTCCAGGTTGATAGCATAGTAGTTATACTCTGAGGTTACAAATCAAGAGGTTGTTAGTTCAAATCTCTCTAGAGATGAAATAATAAAACTAGCCAGTTAGAAAACTAAAACACTGTGGAAAAACAGTGACCCAGAACATTTCCAAATAGATTTAATTAGGCAGTCATTATCTTGAAAATTTGTGGCAGTAAGATAAAACATGTTAGAACACCAATTTGGAATAACAAAAATCACAAAACATAATATGAGACCCAATTCTGAATATATGTGATACTACATGAACTTGTGGTGCCCTTTTAGACCTAAATAGGTAAAATCTCTATACGGTTTTGCTCTTGGTGGAACAATATTTAAATTTGGCTTATCTGTAAGCTAGTATAGTGGGCTGTATTTAGGTGCAATTAGAAATAACCAGATGAAGTCTGGTTTAAAAACAGTAATAGTTAATATATATAATTTTCAGATACATAAATCTATCCCTTACTTTGTAGAGGTTCGCAAGCAAATTTGCCTGTATAATTACTATAAATATACCTTTGATCTAGTTTTTTAATCATTTAAGATATTTAAATAAAATTTGGTATTATAATATTTAAGAACAAGGATTATATTTTTGAATTATTTAAAAAGTTTATGTTGCTTATAAGCTGAAAATATTAAATTTTAAAGAAATTTTTTAACCAAAAAAATATTTTACAATATCTTGGCGAATTCTTTAAATATTGGTTTTAATAATATAGTTTCTTATACAACTTTGTAGTACTTTCATTATTTGACTTTAAATGATTTACTTGTAAAAATTAGGACTTGTATTAGAAGTGAAAATTTTTTTTATAGACGGGAACATATAAAATTTGAGAAAACCTAAAGAAAAAATTCTATAGTAAAAGTTCAAAAACAAAAACTTTAAACTTTTATTACACCAAAGTTTTTTAATAATTTTAAAAAAAATTTATAATAAAGTTGATAAAACAGAACTAATATTATATTTTTTACTTAGAAAGTATATAGCTAAAATTAATATTTAAGATTTTATTTAAAAAATTTAAAATTTTAAAATTTTCGCAGACAAATATGCTTGTATAACAAATTAAGGGATACAAAACTTAAGCAAGGGTGAAACCCATCAAAAAGTATTAAAAAAACTATTCTGCTGATTAGATGTATTTTTAGATGCTAAACAAGTTTGCTTAATGCATAAAGTTAGAATTAATTAATAAAAATTTGTGAATTGTAAGATTTTATAGAATTCTATTAATAAAATTCTACAAAATCTTATGATTCATATGATTTTACTAATTAATTTTAACTTAATACACTAAGTAAACTTATTTAGCATCTAAAAATATATTAAATTAGTAGTATTGTTTTTATTTTACTTAAAATTTGGAAAAAAATACTTAAATTTAGCTTTTTGGATCAAAAATCCAAACTTATAAATTTATTCTTTAAATTTCAAATAAAATAAAAATAATTTTCTGATTTGTTGTATTTTTAGGTGCTAACCATACTGGCACTATGTTTTGTCTTTGTTAGTGCTGAACTATACTATATTTCATATTTTATAACGTATTGTTAAATGAACTAGTATAGTAGTATAGGATTAAAATTAAAAAGATAAATGTAGGACCCCAAAATATACATAGATAGGTCAAGTATTAGTTTGCTTATTTTTTGGTGTTTTTTATACAGATCTTTTCTATTTGTGGTAATTTTTTTGCTTATTTTTGAAGTTTTTTCTGCAGATCTTTTATTTTTGGTAATTTAATAATAAACCTGATCTATTTATGTATATTTCAGGTCCTATAAAGGTAGATTTAGCAACAAGGTTAGGATTAAAATTAATAGTAGCATGGAGTAGAGTTGGGTTAAAGAGAAATTATAAACATTTATCAGTATTGATAGTTCAGAATCTCTGATTATCAGTTGGTTTTGATAATTAAAATATTCTTTGAATACAAAATTAGTGAATAATATATAATAATATTTAAAAGAGTATTAATAATTGTAAGGTGCTATATAAAAATTTTTTAAAAAACATACTCTAATTTTCTCTTTAAAAATTTAGCTTCTAATCTTTTGTACATCAAGAAGCTAAGTCTTATTTGGAATTTATTGAAGTTTTATAAAAATGACCAGGAATTTGTATATATTTGTTCTAAAAAATAGAAAACGACAATGGACCAATAATTTAAAGAAAATCAAACTGCATTTTTTTGAAATTTTATTATATAAGTGCCTATATAATACTACTACAATCAGATTCTAATTTGTAACTTTCTAAGCCCGTTTTATAAAAAAATCCAACTATTATATCATATACATATAGTTTTTTTCTTTTTAACTATTATATATTGATAGATTCTGCTAAAGACTGTAATTTGAATTAGTATGTTGATTTAGAAATGTTAAATATACTTAAGCTTTATGTAAGATCAATACCTTTTTTCTGGTAGTTAATTTTGATAAAACTTGTGACTGTACATGGCTTCTCTTTTGGTATCTATTATATTTTACTACCTTCAGCAATTAATTTAGAAAAGGAAAAGCATATAAAAGGGCTAAAAAATAAACATCAAAACAGTTTAAATAATTTCTTATAGATGTTAACAATTAATATAATATCTATAAATAATAATTAATTTAAGTAATATTCCATGTTCTAAAAATATAATTTAAAACTATATATCATTATTCATTAAAATTTACTTCCTGATTTTGTGTAATAGTGTTGTGCAGCTACCTTATTTTTACTATTCATTCTTTCTTTTTAGATTTTTTAAGTGTAAAGAAAGTTTGTTAAATGCTTAAAATAAATCATCCAATTTACAATTTATTCGTGATATTGTGTAGTTTGTGATATTTTGCTTATTAATTTAATAAAATAAGATATATATGAATCTTTATTTTCATTATTTAATAAAAGTAAAGTGAAAAAGACTGCATTAAAAAAGAATGATTACAGAAAACATTAGCTTATCGCAATAAAAACAGTATATAATTGAGATATAGCAATTCAAAAATAAGATGACTAATAATGTATAATAGTTATATCCTGAGCAATTGGGTATAAGCAAAAATTTTATTTCTACTTATACACATAGCACCCAGGGTATAAAAAAAGATCAACAATTATAAATATATGATCTAATGGATATTATTTAATAGAAAATTAATAGGAACTACTACATCAGAAGTACTAGTGATATTTCACTTTTGTTTGTAAATAATATTAATTTAATAAATATTTAGTTAAAACTTTTTTATCAATAAAATATTTTGGCAGGTTTTGGAATGAATGATTTGAAGAGTATTAGGAAATGGTAAATAAGTATGGGTCATTTTGTCACTTCTGATATATCATATATTAATATAGCAAGTTAAAAATATTTATAAATAATATTTTATTTAATAATTGTTATTTTAAATATATCTTTTGGGAAAGTATATATTATAATATCAAGCTACAAATATAAATTTATTGTATAAAAATTAAATATTTTTTATTGTTAATTTATATATTAAAAAATAAATTGTTGTATTTTTTTTTTATTATAATACAAACTATATTTTTTTATAAAAAAAAATAATTCTAGTGATATTTTTGTATATATAATAAAAATTTTATAAAATTTAAAATATTTGTTATTAATATAGTTTATAGGTTAAAAACTAGTAAATATAATAAATATACTAATTTTTAGTATAATATATACTTATATGACAAATTAATAAAATTTATAATCAATAAATGTTTAGTTAATATCAGTTTAAAATTAGAGTTTAAAGGATTCATATGCTCTGATTTTTGGAATTTATAAAAAAGCTTATTTTTTTAAAACTTTAAGGCTATATAATTTTTGATATACTGGTCCATTTTAAATGGTTTTACTACCAAAATGTTCATCTCTTGGAGATGATTTCAACAAGCCCAAAATCATAAAAATCCAATCACAGGATCATGAAAAATGCACTGTCAAATAGGTATGCACCTAAAATTGGTTTGATCTATGTTAAACCAATTTCAGGTGCGTCACCTATTTGATAGCACATTTTCTTATGACTCTGTAATTGGATTTTTATGATTTTGGGCTCATTGGAATCGTCTTAAAGAGACAAACAGTTTGGTAGTAAGATCATTTAAAATGGACTAGTAGATCAAAAATTATTTAGCTTAAAAGGTTTAAAAAAATAAGCTTTTTTTATAAATTCCAAAAATCGGAGCATATGTATTTTATATATATATATATGCATATAAAATTTTTAAAATTTAAAAATATATTGATTTTATAACTTTTTTTAACCTAAAATAGGTATTATTTTTACTATATAAAATAGTAGTAAATTAGTTTAAATTAGTATTATAAATTATACTATAACTTTTTTTCTACATAATAACCTTATTTGAAATTTTGTAGGTTTGTTCTTGATAGTTACACCAAGGCACTTGCGAATTATCACAAAAATATACTTGATTTTGATTGGGTAAATTTTAAAAATACTAGAAATTTTAATTTTTTAATTTTTTTATTTTAAAAATTAAACACTTTTAAAAATTTTTTAAATTAATAATTTATAGAATTTTTTTTTATAAATAAATTATATATATGTTTAATATTATATATAATTATTTTTAAAATTTTAATTCATAAAAATCAAAACTTTATTATATAATAACTTTGAACTATTAATTTTTTCGTTCAGAAGTGATGAGATTACTCGCAGACTAAATTAATGCGAATGAAATGATTTGAAGGGTACAGGTAATGTTAAATAAGTATCTACGAATAAGTATTTATGAATTTGTGAACATTATTTATGAGCGTGATTAGTTTTTAAATTCTACAATCTAATAAACTATTTTTAAACTGCTGTTGCGGCTACGAAACTGAAACAAGGATTTTGCGCAAAAGATCATTAAATCCTTGTTAGACTGCAAAGCCGAAAACGAAGGCCCTTACTCTGCAGCTCCAGACAAGGAGACGAAGACAAAATATTTTGAACTTCCACTGCAACTGCGAAGCCAAAAAAAAGGTCACTACAGTGCTGCTGCTGTGAAGACAAAAACAAAGGGCCCTTGCGCTACCTTTACAGTCAAATAAAGATAATATCTTTAAATTTAACACACCTCAGCAGTATTTATACCTACCCGATAATATTCATCTTACATGTAAACTTATTTGCTCTTATTCATACATCAATAAAAAAAGCTTTGTTATCCAAAGTTTATTACTAAAATTATATCATATGTAGATCCACTTCATTATTTAATGTTAACCTGCCATAAACTTTACCTTCTTTACTTACATAATCTCATTCCATAAACGATTATGCACCCTACAAGACTCACTGCATTTGCCCGTCGCATTTGTTGTTAATATTAGTAATCGCTATTTAATGGTAAATCAAATTGCGTATTACAATGATTCATCATAATATATTATAATCCAACATTATTAATCAAACAATCGTGATTTTTAAGATAACATTTTATGACAAAACATTTCTATCACTAATTTCCGATTCACTTATATCATTCCAGCAAAACATCCTCATCATCTCTTCTCGCCATTTATTAAAAAAATTTGCACAGTTTTCAACATTTTTGTCATTAGACTCTCAAAATAATATTTGGCATTAAATTTTTCATGTAACATTAATACTCTTATTGATTATAATAGATATTAATTATTTATTAATAATTTTTTAGCCAAAAGTTAGAAAAATGTAAAAAAAATGGCACTGTAAATTTGTTACTAGTATAAGAAAGAGTAGATTGGCATTAAAACTTTCAGCTGAAAATGAAATTACAGCTTGTTCATCTTTAAAATATAGACTAATTTTTTATATTTTTATATATAAATATATCACTGATTAATCGTATTGGTTAAAAAATTTCAGTAAGCTTAAATATTTAGTGACCACGTATAATTTTGATTTACTCTTCTCTATTAACAGGCAATCAAAAATCATTAAAACGAATATATTGCTAAGATAATCTGTTATTATCTTTAGTTAATTTATGTTGGTATGACACGGGTTTTGCATATAAATGTCTTAAATTATTATTCCAAATGAATAAATATCGATGTTGTAATATATTGAATTTCATTAAAAACTTCTGATTGCAATGTAAGGTAATTATCCTGCAAGATGATTGACTACGTAAATTAAATCGGTAGTTTATTGTTTTAAAATCAAAAAATATACTAAATAAAAATTTAACTTATTTTTCTATTTCATTTGGCATATAGAACCTTTCTTTTTGCATGTATTTAAATTAAGCATATACTTTCATTCATTTTTAAGAATAAAGGATTCTCATTTTCTATTCAACAATATGCCCTAAACTTCAAAGTTACATATAATAATACAGTGATTATAACGAAAAAAAAAAAAAAACATCATTTAGATAGCGGGTCATTTCCACAACGATAATAGAAAATAGAAATTGGGTTATGTGCCTTAATCTTTTATACTTTATCCTCTCCTGTATATTCTCAAAACCAGGCTATCAAACCTACCCGGTTGATCCACTACAAAGAACATATACTATTTTTACATTAAGGCTTTTACTTTGTGAATTTAAATTTCTTATTATAAATGACAATTTACTAATTATAAATTTTTCATTTTATTTTTTTAAGTAAAATATATAATATTTCTACAATATGGCTTTGGGCATTACAATTATCTTTAAGGTTATATTTATTATACGATATCTATAGCGGAAATACTACAATTAACTTTTTAAGAATGGCATGTAATATCTTAAATATCTATAAAAGATACAATGACATATCCACAATGTTATTATATCTGTCATATTTATATTTATTATCTAAATTTGTATATTCCAATTTAGAACAAAATTTAACATTTTTAGAATGTTTATTGGTATTTAATTTTAGTAACGCTTAAATTCATAAATACGGAGTAGTAATTTGCAAGTCTAATTTAGGCAGTAAATTTGACAAAGTCATAGCGACTATGAAAATTAGTGCATAATCAAAAATAATGCTAATGATGTAATACTAAATTTGTAATATATAAACATACTGTATAAGCGTGAAATAACAACAGATACGCGTTATTCCAAGACTTTGTATGTTATTTCGAAAATGTACATGCGTGGTAATTCGAATTATAATACTAATTTTGGGGAATACATACTACTAAACATCCCTCTGGTGTATTATTTTGATGTTTGATGCACACGTGTGCGTTGCTTAGAGTCAAATCTGTTTTTTTTTTTTAAAAAAACCCCCCCAAATAATGCCATGTGCGTTATTAGCGCTGATATGGAAAGCATATTTTCTAAAGTATATTTTATATTGTAAATAAATCTTATTCATTATTGGTGTACTTTCTATGCCGCTGAATTTATATTCATTTTTTAGATTAGATTTATTCACAAGTATTTCAAATTTGATTCTCAGTTTGGGATTTATAACAATTATGCTTTCATGTACATATTTTATATTGTGGTTGTAAAATTCTAACATTGGGTGACACATTTCGAAAATAAATAGTATGTTTTCAATAGTATTTTTACTATGTTGAATTATAAATCGGAAAAATAAAATATGATTCACTGATTTTAATTTCCAATGATTATTAGGTTTATTATTTGTTTCGATTTAATGTGTGAATTTTTAAGCTTAATGTTCATGCAATTGCGCAGATTTAGCTAATTACTAATGATTATAAGTGAACTAAATTTTATACAATAAAAAAAATAAAAATAGTTAAACCAAGCATTGGACAAATTCAATCTAGTATATTTTTAAATGTTACTCATTTAAATAGCTTTCATAGTCAATAATTGATATACTGTACTGTGCTAACTTTTTATATTTATATATAAAAAATAGCTTTTTTATTGTAGTTTAAATTTATAATACAAAAAATAAAAATTTATCCGGGATGTTTCTAAAAAATATTAAATACATTTCTTCGTGAATTTGAGTTTGCATAAAAATGTTATTTGACACCAGAAAGAGAATATATTGTATTTGGAAAACGGCTGGTGAGTAAATAACAAGAAAAACCTTTTCTAAACTTATCTTTTCAGTAGTAAAAATTTAAAAATGTGTATCAACGGAAGGGATGAATTCATAGAATAAGTTCTAATCTGATTGACCGGTATACATAGATTCATGGATGGTAAAACCCCCCCCCCCCCGAATCTTAATCATGAGGATACTATTTTATGCTGCTACTATATGCAGTGGCAAACTGTAAATTTCAATCTAAAAATAGTTTACTCTTCCCTTACTATTAACCTACCAGAATTATGAATTAATTCACTAGAAATATGATATCAATTTACGAATTAGAATCATCAACTGAATTATTAATTGCTAAATCTTGCATTTTACTATCGAATTGGGTTGTATTCATCAATTTACTAGAATAATAATCATTTGGATGTTTTAGCTCAACCTGTTCTGGTTTAACTTTATCACTTTCTAAAATTTGTTTCTTAATCTCGTTGTCACCTTGATTCATTTCGTCTAGCCAATGACCCACCTTGTTAACAATTATTGTAGCAGTTGGTCGTTTATTAGGATCATTATTCATGCATCTATTAGCTAATCTAACATAAAATTCAGGAGCATGAGTACATTCAGGTCTTGTTCCATTAATGATCTCAAATTGAAGATTATTATCAAAGGGAATTCCATCAAAAGCTCTTCTTCCCGTTGATATTTCTGTCATAATGATACCGAGACTGTAAATATCTGATAATTTCGTATAAGAGTGACCTAGCAGAACCTCAGGTGCTATATAAGGCATAATTCCATAAATTTTTCCACTTTTGTTCCTTTCTGAAAGACCAAGATCTGTGACGTAAGCACCATCTAGTTCTACTTGCAAAATGTTTCCAGTGTGTAGATCTCCATGAACTAATTCTTGAGAATGAATCGATTCAAGATCCGAAGCTATACAGTATAGAATATTCAATTTATCTTTCCAACTCATCTTTGATACTTGATCAAGATTCTGACGTAATGATCCTTTGCTCGCGCGCTTCATTACGATGATATAATCATTATTTTTTGATACACCATAACATTGTAAAAAAGATGGATTTTCATACCCAATTTCACAATAATTCTTCAACTCGTTAACAAAGTCTATAACTTTATCATACGATCCATGAATTTCTTTGAGTGCAACAAATTCACCACGATTATTAATTCTATCATTCCAAAATGAAGAATATACTGTTGCAAAACCTCCTTTTCCAATTTCTTTTATATCTTTAAATTCACGGTAATCGATCCAAGATAATTTATATCTATCGTCATCTAATATTTTTTTAAGGTCTGGATCGATGTCAAGTGATTTATTAATTTTATTAGCTTTCAAAATATTTCTGTATTTTCTATACCAATGATTTGCACTCTGAATATCTCTCTGTACTCCGATACCGTTACGATAACATTCTGCAACATTTTTCATACTAATCATCTGACCCATATCAGCAGATTTTTTGTAATATTCAAATGCTTTATTATAATCTTTTTCTACCCCTCTTCCGTTATCATAACAATAACCAACATTACATATTCCATCAATATGACCCATATTTGCAGATTTCATATAATATTTGAATGCTTCCTGATTATTTTTTTTGACTCCAATTCCATTATAATAACAAACACCGACTCCAAATATTCCTTTAACATAATCCATATCTGCGGCTTTTTTATAATATTCGAAGGATTTCTTTTCATCCTTTTCAACTCCGTATCCATAATCATAACAAAAACCAACATTATAAATCGCACCTGCATTTCCTAATTCAGCAGCTTTCATATAATTTTTAAAAGCTTTCTTCACATCTTTTTCAACTCCGGTTCCATTGTCATAGCAAATGCCAACATTATAAATCGCATCTACGTTTCCTAATTTTGCAGCTTTCATAAAATATTCAAAAGCTTTCTTCTCATCTTTTTCAACCCCGATTTCATGTAGATAATTATTAACGAGTTTAAAAAGTTCATTAGAATCCTTTTGTTTAGACATGAAAAAAAACGTCCGAAAAAACAAATAAATATACGATTTTTATTTTTAATATTTACTGACTAGAATCTGTATCACTGTGTATGCATGTTTAACATAAAACTTTCCATTTTTTTAAATCAACATTTGATCACGTGGAATAATTAGCTATGAAACGATGCAAAAATTACATCATGTGACGTGGCCTAAATTATAAGATAATTTTGTAATCTGACCAAAATGCTGACCAAAATTCAAAATTTCCAAAATTTTGTCGATATCCAAATGGATTTTGCAGATTAAAATTAATAACCAGTGTTGAAAATTCAACATCAAAATTGTGGGTCACAGCGCACATAAAATTTTTTTAAAGGTGCGTAATAAGATATATAACACCAAATAGATATATAATTTAATTAATATACCGCATTTTAACATATGGGTCTTTGCCTTGAAAATGACCTTACGGGACTATGTAGATTTTATAAATAAAAATTAAAATTTCTGGCTATCCAGTAATCAAATTCAAATAAACTTTTTTTTTTTTTTGTAAAGCTTAGTGAGTTCTATGAAATAAAAAAAAATTTATTTGAATTGGATTATTGGATGACTAGAAATTTTAAAAGATCTACATAGCCCCGTAAGGTCATTTTCAAGGCAAAGACCCCATATATGAACTTAAAAATAGTAATGTGCGCAGAACGCACTACTTGTTAATTTTAGGTGCGGAAAATTTTTTTGTTATGCGTCGATCATCATTCAGGGTTTGACGTATGTTATTTACTGATTTTTACTGATCCATCAATAACCCGAGTATTGATGGAATTTTATGTTTAATAATGCATCAATAAAGTGTAGTAAAAAAAATAAATTAATAATTGAAGTTCGTTAAATAATGTTCATATAATTACTTTCATGAATCTTTTTTTTTTCTTTATTGATATTATGGAGCCGCAAACATATAGTTTTCTGTCTCGTGAATCCTTCGATAGAATATCAGAAAAGCATGACAACCAAAGAAAAATTAATCGAAGCTTAATGGATTAATCGCTATAATGAATGTTTAAATTAAAAAATTCAAGCCTTTAGCACGATTAAAAGCTAAAACACTGGATTACTAATACTTTTAAGATACTTTGTATCAGTATGACAGAAGAGCTTTATTTACTTAAATGAGATGAAAATAATTTGAGAACACAAGTTTGCCTAATAGGGAATTTTTATTAAATGATCTGTCTGCGCATCAGGCGACAGAACATGAAGGCAAACAAAAAAAACTTGGAAAAAAAATAATTTTGTTGTTATCGATTTAAATTTAATTTTTTGTTTAATAATGTTAAAAGATTTTTTTTTTTTTAGTGATCCATCTTAAATCTTCAATAACAGTCACCGCCAATTATTCTCACTCGGATCTATTTATTGATATTATGAAATAACACAGTAGGAGTAGTGCCATGCTGCGGCTATAGATGCCTAACTTCTAATTACACAAAATACTTAACTCAATGTGCGCACACAAGTATTGCATAATAATCACGTACAGTGTATAAAATCTGAAAAAAATTTTGTGCACATGTGCACATTGGAAAAATTTTTTTGTGCACACTTTATAAAATTTGTATAAAAATTGTGCACAATCTATATGTTAATTAAGAAAAATCTTTGTGCACATGTGCACATCCAATTTAAAAATTGTGCACACAAAAATAAAATTGTGCATATGTGCACATTGTGCACATGAATTTTATTCACTGATCACGTGGCACCAAAAAAGAGGATCAAATCACATGTATGATATGCCAATGTGCAAAGGGTGTGAACATCATTGTAGTATTACTCTCTTTACTATAATTTTTTATATTCTACTACTAACATCAGATGAGCGTCGTGGAGCAAGTTGCTGAGCAAGGCTCTTATATGTTTATCTTCTCATATTTCCATTTTCTTATTGCATCTCATATTTCCTTTCTTCCTCCTGCGTCTTGTATATTCATTTATTTCTTATCCCCTCTTTTTTCTTTTTTCTCTTCTTTTTTTTTCTTCTTTTTTTTTCTTCTTTTTTCTTTTTCTCTTTTCTATTTCCTTTTACCTTCTTAAACAGTAAAAACAGTATTATATAATAAGTTATACTTCCCAAATCATAACATTTTGAAGTAGAGCTTTTTAATTTTCCCATTTCCATACTAATATCAATGAGCTATTTTTTTTTTCTGTCTTTCACTTTTCTTTCCTTTTTCACTTTTTTTCACCTTTTACTATTCTTTGCTCTTTTCACTATTCTTTCTTATTTAACTTTTTTTTCACTTTCACTTTTCTTTACACTTTCACTTTTCTTTACACTTTCACTTTTCTTTCTACTTTCACTTTTTTTCCTTTTTTTTCACTTTTCTTTTTTCTTTCATTTTCTTTTCATTTTTCTTTTCCCTTCATTTTTCATTTTTTTCCATTTTTCTTTTTCTTTACTTTCCTTTTATCTTTAACTCTCTTTTCACTTTCTTTTCACTTTATTTTTCTTTTCACTTCTTTTCTTTTTCTTTTCATTTCTCTAATAAAACCTCATTTAGTTAAAATTTGTGTTAGTGCATTGTGGAAGTGATAATTAGTAAAGTAGTATTATATAATAAATTATACTTTCCAAATCATAACATTTTGAAGTAGAGCTGCTAAATTACCCATTTCCATACTAATATCAATGAGCTATTTTTTTTCTTTCATTTTTCTTTACTTTTTCACTTTTCTTTTTTCTTTCACATTCTTTCTGCTCCTTTCACTTTTCTTTTCTTTCCTCTGTTTTTTTTTCTTTTTCACTTTTCTTTTCTCTTTCACTTTTATTTCCTCTTTCATTTTTCTCTTCTTTCACTTTTCTTTCCTCTTTCACTTTTCTTTCCTCTTTCACTTTCCTTTCTTTTCACTTTCCTTTCTTTTCCTTTTACTTTTCTTTCCTTTTTCACTTTTTTTTTTCTTTTCTTTTCTTGTACTTTTCTTGTACTTTTCTTTTCTCTTCTTTTACTTTTTTTCTCATTCATTTTTCAATTTTTTTTTTTTTTTGGGAGAACTGGGTGGGATTACTGTACCCATGAAAGAGCCAGACTAAAGTCAGGCAGTGACAAAAAAAGCACTTCTCATTCCAAAAATGCTTTCTTATTCTTTTATATTTCCTCTATTTCCATCATATTCCCTAACTAACTATAAATAGCAATTTTATAATCCTATCTTTGGGGCTTTGCTGCATGTGAAGATCCTCATGATAATAATTTAAGCATAATTTTTGTCATGCGTTAGGTTATTATTCTCGCTCAGATCTATTTATTGACATTATTAAATAACACAGTAGGAGGAAAAAGAGGATCGTTAAGTTGAAATGGTCTTGTTGAGCTAGCTAACTAAATTCCTTCTATAAGACTTTTAAATTCTTTTTTTTTTTTTACAATTTATCATCAATCACATTTATATCTCCAGGTTCTTAGTTGGAATGTTTTTATGCAATCGTCGATATTTTATTTCCATTTGTCCATCTTGTTCCTAATTAGAGTTACATAATATACACCATGCTGATTGAACATTATCTTCATTTTCCAATTTTCTTCTACACCAATTCTGTAAAACACTATAGGCTGTTTTCCAAATTTCTATTGAATTACTATTACTTGTTAGAATTATTTACATCTGCTGATTTTTGGAAATATATGACTGCTTTGTTTATTATCCTTTTCAACTTCTATCTCATATTTGTAACCATAACCAAAATCTTTAACTGTTGGGATATGATGGTCTGTTATTTTAGATCAGAGATAATTTTTATTGAAGCAGTTAACATGTGATTAGTACATGCTCATGAGACAAGCAATGACTGACATTGGTCAGAATGGTTGCGGAATTTAAGAATGTGCAGGTATAGAATCACGTGTTTGTCTATTTGTGTCAGTGGGTCAAAGCTCTGGGTTCAAGATCTGCTGAATTCGTATTTTTTTTTTCAGCTCCCTTGCGGCTATTGTACCTGGCCCCTTGCGCACTACTGATATATTTTGTGCTTTTGCATATAATTTTTAACTTTCAACCATTTTTCATTATCAGATTAGTACTATATAAATGGGATATAGCAGTGTTGATTGTGTAATTGCATCTCTTTTCGACCACGTGATTTATTGTTGTATACCGGGTTTTTTTTATTGAATGTAGACCCGGATATTGGGCATGCTAGAACCCTGAAATATACATAGATAGGTCAGGTATGAGTTTATTTATTTTTGAGATTTTTTATACAGATCCTTTCTATTTATAGGGGTTTCTTAAAGCGGTGCAGATTACGTCATAATTAACCAATCGAATTGTTAAAATTTGATGATCCCGGATCAGCCCGACAAAGCAAAACAAGTGAAAAAAAGAAATATGTGATAAATAGAAGAAACTGTAGTCTAAACCCACTTTGGAGCATTAACAAAAAATGGCATGGAGGTAATTTTACCTATAGAAACTCCCTAACCCTAACTCAAGGTGGGCCTTAAACCTAAAGTTAAGGGGGCATCTATAAATAATATTATACAAGAGGGGTTGAACGAACGATAACGGTTTTCTCAATAAGTAGGGAGTCAAAAAAATATAACGTAATTTTTTTAGAAAAAATTGGCTAAAAATTGAACCAGTGGTCCAAATTTGATGATTTTGGTACCATTCGATTCGTCTCTGTGAAAGGAGTCGAATAGTACCAATTCATTTCATTTGGATCACTGGATCAAAAGTTATTGGCCAAATACTATTGGTTATTATGTTTTCTTATAAAATTATTATAAAATCAATAGTTTTTTGTGAATAACTATGATCTAGTGATTCAAATAAAATAATTTTGGTACCATTGGATTCGTCTCACTGAGACAAATCGAATGGTACCTAAACCATCCGAATCGGATTATTGTATCACAATATATTTAAGTTTTTGTAAAATTTTATATATAAACATATATATTTTGAAAAATTTTTTTATATACAGTCAACCCTCCATAAATGCAACTTGAAGGGACAAGCCTACAATGTGCATTTAGGGTAGGGTTGGGGGCACGGTATCCCAGGGCATGCCTTAGGAGCATGCCCCTCTGGGTATGCCTGGGGGCATGCCTTTGAGCCAAAAGATATGCCCCTATCATGTGATTATAAATCTGAATTATGTGAATTGGTATGCATTGATTGGCCAATTTTTGTGAATTTGGTTATACAAAATCTGATTGGCTAATAGAAATAAATTCAAACCAAATTTTATTAATTCTGATAACTATTATCATTGTGCATCTGGTTAAAAAAAAAACTTGAATTATTTATCAATTAATACATATTTAATAACAAAATAAATAATGAATAATATAAATGAATTAAAAATTGTTAACTATCAATAAATTAATATATGTATATGGAGTATAAAAGGTATAGAATATAGAATATAATTATATAAATCCTATATATCTGATATACTCTATATCTAATATATTGTAGCTTTTAAAACTTTGTTAAATAATCTATAATTATAGAATATTTAATCTATAAGACAAAAAGTATATTTCATTGCTAACTTTTAATTTATTTCTCTATTTTCTAAATTATTTTTAATATAGGTAGAATAAAAGCAGTTTCAGAATTTATTTATTTAAAATCAAATAATATATATAGTACAATATATAATAATAATTTAGTAATTGACCAATCAGAATTAAAGCTTGCTATGCTACATATCATATGATTTATATATAGGGGGCATGCCCAAGGCACAATAAGAGAGGGCATGCCCAAAATTTTTACCATGCCCTCAACTCTAATTTAGGAAGGTTTGCATTTAGAGTAAGCAAATTAAATTGTAGCTTTAAAAATTTGATTATCAAGTTTGTGTAACTTTTACCAAAACTGTATAACCTATCTTAAATACTAAAATTTGATTGGCTACGTGCATTTAGGGAGGTTAGTGTAATATAAAATGTTATTCAAGAGAATGTGCATTTACAGAATATAGAACATGCATTTAGCACTAATAACATCTTACAGAAAAAAAAAAAATGTGCATTTAGGAAGGTATTGTATTTATGGAGGTTGCATTTATGGAGGTCCAACACTGGTCCAACTGTAGTAGGGGGTCAAGCGCTACTATGAGGGGGTACATAAGGTTATTTATAGATGGCTCCTAATAAAAAATAGTATATCACGTGATCTGCCCCACTTTAAGGACCCATTTATAGTAATTTTTTTGCTTATTTTTGAAGTTTTTTGCAGATCTTTTCTTTTTAGTAGCCCTATAATTAACCTGATCTAATATATATTTTGGGGTCCTGGCATGCTCTTCTTTTTTTTTTGCACAAAAGGTATCAAAAAGAATCACACATGAAAAATAATAGAATTTCATGCGAAAAAATAATAAATCATTTCTCTTGACTACTAGTTTTCTAGCCTGTTTCAGTTCTTGTTTGAATTATGCTAGTACTTGCACATTGACATGTGTCATTTATGTATGCATATATTTTTTTTTCTGCTTTATTTTATTTTCACATGCATAGGCATTTGGGCCGTGGTTGTAGCTATATGGCCGCTTCTCTTTTCGATCACGTGATTTATTATCACTCTGCATTCTTATACACTGTGATTTGGAATTATTCAGTGTGGTAACCAGAACTGAGGTTGTTTGATGACTCTTTTTTACATTAGATGTAAGTTACACATAATTGAATTGACATAAGCGTTGGAAATTTTCATAAGCATAAGCCATAATTTGATACTTGCTGGTTGGTAGTTTATTGTTTGCACATTGCAGATTAGCTGTCAATATGATATCTGATATAGATAGTTATAATTAATTTAAAAAAAAAAATTTTTTCAGCATAGCTATTGTTTTCATGCAATCTTTATTTTTACATTTGATTGGCTAATAAACTGGTTATGTGTTTAGCCAACTTAGATGTTATTGGTCCATTTTACAATAATCATGCATGAAATGCGCGCAAAAAAAAAAAAATCTTAAATTGAACTTAATGACGTTTGGTCAACCTGAACAAGAAGCAAATTAGTGCTGTGATCAGGCCAAGACGAAACAAAATACAAGACGAAACAAGTCATAGACGAAAACAGGGCACGAGACAAAATGTAAGACAAACCGTTTGAAGGATAATTTGTGGTAGCGGCATGTTCACTGAAAGACCACTTAATGTAAAATTAAGTGCCGTTTAACTTTATTGGCATAAAATTAAATGAACTTCGTCCTCTTTAAAAAAAAGAAAAAAAGAAAAAAAAGAAAGAAAAAGAAAAAAAGAAAAAAAAAAAGAAAACGAAAAAAAAAGAAAAAAAAAAAAAAAAAAAAAATTATTCAAGAGGGTTTAATATGCCCAAGAGAAAAAAGTATGCCAAACTTCGCGAATACAACAATAAAAGAAAGAAAGTAGCGCAGAAAAGGCGGGAGAAAGCGAATATGTTATATGAAACGGATGAGGAAAGCTATTCAGAGGAGGAAAGCTATTCAGAGGAAGAAAGCTATTCAGAGGAAGAAAGCGACCAGGAGGAGGGAACTGAAGGAATAATTGATGAGGAAGAAGGGACGCGAATACGATTACTTACTATACCTCTCACTTGGATGAAAAAAAAGGAAATAAGGGCAGTAAGAGGTATGCCCAAATCCACCTATTATCGTAAGTTTGGTGCCTCCGGGACACTTACCAGTGCCGCTAAAGGAATTCAAAAAATCACCAGTTTTTTTGGGCCTTCATCCACGTTACCAATACATTCGGCATTATGGTCAGCATGCAATTATAATGGCGAAAGTGATGACGATCATGAGGAAGCCAGTTATAAGCTTGGTGATGTAATTGCTCAACTTCACGAAGACCTCCTGAAAAATGAAAAAACATTTAATGCTTTTGAATATAATGAACGACGGGCCGTCTATGAATATTTTACAAGGTTATACGATGGTCATGGAAAGTTGAAAGCCAGCGAGAATGCCGCAAGAATAGTTTATATTAATCCGAATCCATATAAATATAAAAGAATTCGCTTTCTTGGTAATTTTTATTTGCGTTATGAATTGTTTCCATTTTTTCACCGTGGCAGACATCAAAAATGCAAACGATTAGTTGACGATGAAGACATAGCATTAAAATGTAGGCAATGGATACGAGAAGAATCGGGTGTAAATGGCGTTACCCCGTCCAAATTTAAACAGTATGTGGATTCTTCAATTTTACCTGAGCATACAGGGGGGACCAGAAAGACAATTAGCCTGAGAACGGCTAGAAGATGGTTAATTGTTTTAGGATGTCAATTTAAAAAATACCATAAGGGTATGTACTTTGATGGACATGAAAGAAGGGACGTTGTCAACTATCGGAATAGGTTTTTAGAGAAAATGAAAATATTAGAGCGACGAATGGCAACGTACGAAGGGGAAAAAATGGAACCGATTCCACCAGTACTTGGAGTAGGGGAACGAGAACTGATTTTTGTCACTCATGATGAGTGTATTTTTTATGCAAATGATGGGAAAAGAGGGATCTGGGTGCGTAACGGGATGATGCCTTTGCGTAAGAAAGGGAATGGTAAATCGATTATGGTAAGTGAATTTGCGTCGGAGGCATGTGGAAGACTACGATTAAATGAGGAAGAAAAACAAAGCCATCCTAATGTTCCTGCAGAAGCACGCTGTTATCTTAAACCCGGTAAAAATGAGGAAAGTTACTGGACAATCGAACATTTGTTAAAACAAATTAAAGAAAAAGCCATCCCTATTTTTGAGGCGAAATTTCCTGGTGCAATAGCCGTTTTTGCCTTCGATAACAGTACGAATCATGCGGCATTTGCATATGACGCCCTTATGGCGCAAAGAATGAACAAAGGTCCCGGAGAGAAGTAAAGTATAATGAGACCAACAACTTTCATTGATATTAATGGCCAAGTGAAAGTGCAAGAAATGGTATTCGAGCAGAATTACCCTGACCCCGATTTGAGAGGAAAGCCAAAAGGAATTAAACGTGTATTAGAAGAAAGAGGACTTTTAAAAGATGGGTTAAATTTAGACTGCTTAATGTGTAAACAAAAGATGGATTCGGGTCAAGTCGATTGTTGCTTAAGGAAACTTATGGCTTCTCAACCGGACTTTGTCGCCCAGAAGTCTGCTATCGTGGAATTAATTGAAGGTGCCGGCCATATCTGTATTTTTTATCCGAAGTTCCATTGCGAACTTAATTTTATCGAAATGTATTGGGGGGCGGCTAAGAGATATGCAAGAGATCACTGCAATTATACATGGACAGGCTTGCAAGAAACGGTTCCAAAGGCTCTTGATTCAGTAGATGTCGTTACGTTTAGGAAGTTCGCTCGAAAATCATGGAGGTATATGGAGTTATACCGTGGGGGATTGACGGGAAAATTAGCAGAATACGCATGCAAGAAATTTAAATCCCACAGAAGAGTTCCTGAAAATGAATTGGCTTTATTTGTACAAGAAAATAAAGAAATAGATTAATAAATAAAGTTAAATAAAATTAGTGCGATTAAAAAAAAAAGAATAAATAAAATAATACTTAATGTTTTAAAAAAATAAGATTACGCTTTGCAAAATTGGGTGACCCCTATGATTAGATTGTAGTTGCAATTGCTAAAGCCGGCTAATTTATCATAAATATTGAATCAACGCATTCAGATTGGTCGACTTTAGTAATTGTAATCGCAATTAATCATAACGATAATGGTCACACAATTAAGCGCAAAAATGTAATAAATAAATTAATGTAATTAAAAAAATAATAATTGCATAAATTGTTGCGGTTTGCACAATTTTATGACCCTATGATTAATTTTCTTGATGATTAAATGATCGTGATTGCGATCACGATTGCTAAAGCCAGCTGGTTTTAGCAATCGTGATCGCAATCATGATCATTTAATCATCAAGAAAATTAATCATAGGGGTCACAAACCCGCAATAAATCAATGGGTGATGCAAAATTAAAATCCGGGGGGAATACTCAAGTTCACCGTGGCAAACTAATCATAGTTAATTAAGTTCGCCACAGTGAAAAATTAATTTGGAATTCGGAACCTTTTTAGTGCTGCGACACTTTTAGGAGTTTGGAGTCGGTTTCATTTTTATAAAAAAAATGAACCGGTTCAAATCACGTCTTGTAGTGCTGGGTCACGTGACTTGGGTTCGTTTGAACGAAAATCGATTTTTTGTGCGATTTGAAACATTTTTAAATTTTAGGACGAAAATGGGACAAAGTCACGTGATTTCCGCCTTTAGGTGTCCCGAACTATAGTTGCTTGGTCTTGATTATGTGAACTTAGCTCCAAACTTGATTACTCAGATTTATTCTTGTTTTTATCATCCATTTCATAGTGTTAATCAAATTTTTGATTTATTGACTTGAATCAATTCAAACGATTCCAAATTTTACTTTTTCTATTTGTAAATCATTCTGATAAATAAACAACTAATGCATTTTTTTTCAATTAAAATCCTATTCTAATAATTTACAACAATATCATTGCAGCATTTTTGTAATTTTTGAAGTTCGTTCCCAATTCATTATGAAAATATATTATTAAATTGTTGAATGCTTTTAACTATTTTTGTATTTGGTAACTAACCAACTTTAATAATTATATTAAATCTTCATTGTTAACAAGAAGTTCAAGTTTATTATTAGATTATTATTTTGTGTTATGTCTGCTCATGAATATTTTAAAGTGAGGCACCTACGAAAGAGCCAGACTAAAGTCAGGCAGTGATGAAAAAAGCACTTCTCGTTCCAAAAAATACTTTCTTATTCTTTTATATTTCTTCTATTTCTATCATATTCTCTAACTAACTATAAATAGCAATTTCATAATTCTATCTTTGGGGCTTTTCTGCATGTGAAGATCCTCACGATAATAACCTAAGCATGACTTTTGTTATGCGTCAGGTTAAAAACAGTTGTGAAACAAAAACATGCAAAGGTGTGGCTATGTTTTGCATGACCAATGCAAGAATAAATAACAATACAATTGATATTTTATTTAAATATAATATATATATTTTTATATAAGTAAACTTCATACCAATACCAATTTCAAAGTATAATATACGTTATTCTTGGATTCACTAATATTTTATGTCAATCCTTGAATGACAGGAATCAATAAACGACCATAACATATATTTTTAAATGCTACTAGTTATGAATTTTACAAGCTTATATTTCTTATTTATGTAAAAAATTTTTGTATGATAATAAGCTTGAAACCTTTATATTGATCCGAATTTGTTTAAATATGGGTCTCAAAAGTAGAAACCAAGGAATTTGGCTGATCATGGGTTTTGAGAAAATCAGCAAAAACTATTTTGTTACACAAAATCAAACCAATCTAAAATTTGGTTATTCATAATTAACAAACCTGTTTAAACAAGATTATTAGATCTGTAGATTTCGTATTACTATCAGTAAGTCTCGGTAAATTTATTTTTAGATTATAGCGTCAAAAGCTTTTAACCATTGTATCGCAAAAATTTATTAAGTGATCAGACTTTCATTATTAAGTAAAAAAGATTGGGCCTAAAATTTTACACCTAATCAATCAAACAGGTCAATTTTCAAAAAATAGTCAAATTCCTTGGTTTCTACTTTTAAGGGCCCATATACAAATCTAGGTTTACTATAATTATGTTGTCTAGCAACGTTTGGCATAAAAAATTATACAAGTTCTCATATTTTTACTAATGTTAATGTTCACATTCTATATAAAAAATATATTTAGATTTTGTAGTGCTGTGTTCTGATACCATAACAACACCATAGGTAGAATGTTGTCACTTTCTTAGTTTTGGATTCCACAGAACTTTACTTACTATAAGAACAACTTATTTTTTCTGTCATAATTTGCTTTTATTTATTGCAAGTTTTATTTGAAATTTTGTTTTTTTTTTGCTTGTTGATCCTTCTTTGGATGACCTACTAGCTTCCTTGTTTATAATTTATTATAACATGACAAGCAAATAAGTTTTCTTTTAATAGTCATTTATATTGCAAATACAGTGAACATTCAACTTTCATTTCAGTTTACTTTTACCGTATATGTCCGAAAATAAGCTACTACCTAAAATAAGCTACCACCTAATTTTTTTAAAAATCTTAAAAAATTCGTTGGCAGTTGCTACATATAAAACATTTTTCTCGACTAAGTAATCTTCAAAAAGTCGATTAAGTAAAGTTGTTCAGTGTATCAAAATACACCTACAGTAAATATTTGGTATTATTTGGATAACTTTTTATTAGTACATTTTTCAATTTTTTCAAAAAATGCTATATTTTGAAAATAGGCTTCTTTACGATTTTTTGTGTAATTTTTTGGCCAAAAAAGGTAGCTTAATTTCGGACACATACAGTATTCACTGATTTCTTTTTTTAATTGATAATCTGCCTATCAATTGGAGAATGGCAAAATGTGGCGTGCTTCCATCTAAAAGTTTTTTCTTACTAAGTTAACGATACATGTCCACTAATTGAAAGTTGTAGAGCTCATTGAAACGCATCTAATGGTGGCTAGATCATCCAATCGGCCTAGTAGATAGCGAGTTATTATTGAAAAATGATTGCTGACTATATAAAAATCTGTGACGGAAATTATATATGAAAATCACTATGCCGTGCTTCTATTTAAAACCTTTTTTCTTACTAAGTTAATGATACATGCCCACTAATTGAAAGTTGTAGAGCTCATCATGATGCATCTAAGGTAGTTAGATCATCCAAATCAGCCCAGTGGATGGCGAGATATCGTTGAAAACGATTGGCTGACTATATAAAATCTCTGTGTAAACAAACATTATTTACATAGAGATTTTATATAGTCGGCCAAACATTTTTTGACAATATCTCGTCATCCACTGGGCAGATTTGAATGATCAAACTACTGTTAGATGTGTCACGACGAGCTCTACAACTTTCAATTAGTGGGCATGTATCGTTAACTTAGAAAGAAAAAAAGTTTTAGATGGAAGCACGCCACATTTCACCTATAGTGATTTTCATATATAATTTCAGTTACAGATTTTTATATAGTTGGCCAATCATTTTTTGACAATAACTTGCCATCCTCTGGGCCGATTTGGATCTAACCACCGTTAGATGCGTCTCAACGAGCTCTACAACTTTCAATTAGTGGATATGTATCGTTAACTTAGTAAGAAAAAAACTTTTAGATAGAAGCACTCCACATTTTGCCATTCTCCAGTTGATAGGCAGATTATCAATTAATAACGATTATTTTGTAAGCATTATTTGGTTATAACTATAATCATAGTTATCTTTTTCAAATATAATATAAATTGATGTCTTTATGCATATATTATATCCTAAAATATGATTGTTACCAAATTCTCAAAAGAAATTCTCAAGCGATATAATGGTTTTTAAAATAGATTCCGCCTGCAGCTATTTTAAAATAATTTTAAATTAGATTAGCTTTTAATTTTCAACAAATTTGTTAATACAGTATAAATCATACTCATTAATCATTAGAATTATCACGCTGATTTTTTTTTATAACCCGAGATAACAATTATTTGAGGACGTCGAATACACAATTTATTAGACCAACTTATGAAGATATTATTATTTGTACAGATTTAGTTGTCTAGACTATTTACACTATTTACATATTTTAAAAAGTCTTTTTCTTTTCTTCTGAGCAAATGACTACTCAAAGCCGTTTGTATTTCTTTTGTGATTCTGATTTTCCATATATATTATATTACTGGTTCTGGCATCGTATTGTTTCCCCATTTCTTGTTTGTGAACCAGACTCATATTTTGTACACTATCTATGATGTGGAACTATATAACCATTGTGAGAGGTTGAGCAGACTTAATGTTGGGATGCCGTGACTATTTTTTCCATCATAGCTAGAGGAGCTGTACTTTGTAAAAAACCAAACATGTTATATGTGAGTCTTCACAGCTTACTACTGACCCAGTATTCTATTGTGAAATACTCTATTGTCTGTAATTTGTTTAGGCACTATGCCAGTTATCACATAAGACTGTTGGGTCCTCATCAGTTGGAAATCATATATTTATAGCGTTCACAGTGAACATAAATTTTTTAAAAAAGCAAACTTTTTATATTTTATGTTTACATAGTGTGAATATAAGAAATCAAAAAGTTTATATTTATATTCACATAGTATGAATATAAATTTTTTATTTTTATTTTTATTTATTTATTTTTTTTTAAGGTGAGGTCATGCCTCGAAGACTTTATAATTAAGTATATGTTTGTATATATTATATATACAATATTATACTATATTAAGTACAAAAGACTCAAACATTCTTAACTATCTGTGATCTAAACCTACTAGAGCTTTTCATACCCTATTTTCTGTATAACCTGGATTTTTGGACTACTCCCTATTTTGTCATTCTGCTACTTACTATATTTCCCGCTTCTCTCATATTGCTGATCCTATACTTTCAAGTAGGTGCAAGGGCCTTGTCCAGATGATCATAACCTCACAGTTACTTCCTAAACCTTGGTGTCCTGAGATTATCTATGCGGTGGTGGGGGCCAAGCTAAGCTTTACCCACTACTCTCAGTAATTTATTGTATATTACTGCAGGTATGCTATCTGGATTGGTTAGCAGATACTTCCTCTAAAGGTAGGTGAGCACTAGCTGTATTGCGTAACTGGCCAGAATAAGAATCACACCTATCCTCAGCAAGCTAGCTTTCACTCCTCCTATGTAACGCAGCTACTTCCAACTGGATTTCATAATACATTTCTGTACTATTTCCAACTTCTTGTAGAGTGGTTGGTGTTCTACCGTTGGTTAGACCAGGAGCTTTATTTCGCACATTGTACTTTTTATCAGGTAATTCGTTATTTTGTTCATATTCCCAATTCACAGATCTACCTCTATAGTAGTAGTTTCTTTTCAATTTAGATTTGGTACAGGTGCCAGAGGTATTTCTTATCCAGTTTAGACCAATTCTTTACCACAGATCCCTTTGTGTCCACCACTTTTCTCACCACTCGGGTTCGTGTTATAGTTGTATTACCCTCCCAATTAAGATCTCCAAGACTGCCTTAGAGTTGTTGGTGCTACTTTGCTTTTGCCCGCCAAGGAATTACTTGTGTAACCTTTATATAACTGGACCATCATCTATAGTGCCAACCCTTCACAATGGATCTCCTTCTGGAAATTCCTAAAACCAGATTCGTACTTTACATGAACTTTCACAGGGCTTTGCATCTGAATTTTTCCTAGAAACCACTTCTAGTAGAATTCGAACCAAAGACCTTGGCTGTAAGGGTTAAGCATCTAGACCACTAGACTATAGGACCTCAACCCAATTTTAATTTTTATAATTTCTTATTTATTATTTATTTATATAAGATTGTATTTACCAATGTTTTCAAAAATAAGCTACCTTTTTTAGATGATTTTGAAATCAATTTTGGTTAATTGCAAATAGTTGTTATATTATAAAGTCCAAATTCTACTATCAAAATTGATTACTGATGCTTAAGCAAACTTGTTTGGAAGAATAAAATATATATATTCTGAAAGTTTCATCAAAATTGGCATACTTTTTATTAATTGACTTTTAATTTTTGATTTTAACAAATATATTTTTTAAAAAATTTTTAATTAGTAAATCATTTTTAAAGAAAAAAACTGTTAAACCTTATAATAAACAAAATCAGAAATTCATATATTTTTTTATAGTGTAAAAATGGTACTTGCTTACATATAAAATTTTTTTATTAAGTAACTCTTTCATGTTGCTTAATTGAAATTTGTAGAGCTAATTTTCTTAATTCTAATGGTAGTAAAATCATAAAAATTGGTTTGATAGATCATAAGATATAAGTATTTTTCAATTATTTACTATAGGGGTTCTTTTAAGAATTGAAGCACATGCATTTTACTATTATATAAGGTAACTAGTCACAGCCCACTAATCTTTACTATAAAATTTTTACCCTTTAACTGCAGACTACTAATTAATTTTTTTTATTGAATGTAAAAATTAAAAACCAAATAATAAAAATTCTCTGATTTTGTTAAAAATTTTAGAGTATTTATATTTCATCTCTTGTATAAGTTTACTTAAGTGGCTGTAATTAATTTATATCATATAGTTTGAACTTTACTATGTAGCAACTGTCATTGATTGTGAGATAGTTTATTTTTGTATCAAAGGTGTTTTTGAGTTTTTTGACCAAAAGTAGGTGCTAGTTTATTTTCAGAGTTGGCTTATTTTTTAGCAATATTTAGTATACTAAGAGTGGTGACAGATATTACATAATATTTTAGAAGGAAGGGGGTCTTTGAAATCTTATATTAAATATAGAAGTTTATAATAGCCAATCAAAATTTTTTTATATAGGGGAATGGGGTAGGGTATAGTAAAATAATATTACATAATATATGTCACTACTCTAATACAAGTACAAATAGAAGGGACCATTAAAGCCAGGTACCTTTATATGTTTTTTATTTTTTAATTAAAATTAGAGTAAGAGTTAGAAGTTTGGTAAAATTGCCTTCCTGTTATTTTTTATTAATGCTCTAAATATTCATTTCTTGTATTTTTAGTTTTTTTAATTTTTTTTTTTGTCTCGTTAGGCTAATCCATGATGATCAAAATTTTATAATTTGATTAGCTGTAAGTCACGTGTTAGTACCTGGCTTTAACAGATCCCCAAATAGAGTGCTTCTGGCTTTGTAACTTTAAATTCAAAAAAATTAATAACTTTATTCAAATTAGAAGTTAAATTTTCTTTACTAATTAATGTTAAAAATTTAATTAAAGAATAGATTTGGTTTGTATATATTAATAAAACTTATAGATGCTTGGAAATTATTATATTAAAAAATTTCAAAGTTTTTTATTTTTTTATTTTAATTTCTATGAAATTGTAGAATTATTTTTTAAGGTAAGGAGGCGCCAGAAATCAGCTTATTTCTTAGGGGGAAGATGTCTCTGGTCTAGTTAGGTTACTATATATCCTTTATTCTGATTGGTTAATACAGCATATTATTTATATAATATATAGGGAGCTACTATTTCTACCATAGTATTTGCTATTTTCACTATAGTTACACAAGATTTTCTATTTTTAGAGTTTAAAATAATATATGCACTCAAATCCCACTAGTGACGATAATGAAAAAGAGACCTGTGTTCAGTAACTGTGGCTCAGATTGGTTGGGTATGAAACCTGGAACCTTGGTCCTACCATCGTGAATGGGAGCTTTCAGGCGCAATGGTGTTTGTTACACCGCAAATCCAGGGAACCAGAAAAACTGAAACCCATTTGGCAAGTCCCAAGTAAGGAGGTAGAGAAGATCTAATAAGTGCTATCAAAATAAGGTTGTACTGGGGTCAGAACGAACCTTATAAGAGCAATGTAGGTAACGATGTGGCCTTGGCACAAGTTACTGAAGACCACGATAGTTATATGATGTGGGACATATTTTTGTAAGTGGCTGGCAATTTCTACGAGAGTAAAGTAGCCCTAAGGTCAGTAGATATTGTGAATAACCCTAGAAAAGCCATAATATATACTGGCTTATAGGTAAGATAGTAATAGGAGAAGCATGGGTCAGAGAGTTTAAATAGGCAGGTCCAGTAGTTGGTCTGCAGGTATGACAGCTAGTGTAGAACCTTAGGGCAGACTACTTAAATTAGGCACAAAAAGTGCACATGTAGCTAGTTGTAAACTCATTCATGTAACAAATATTACAAATATTCAATAAAACCGTTGGCCAAAGTAGACGGCCATTAAAAAATAAAAAAAAAACATTTCAAAATTACACAAATAACCATAGAATTAAATTATAACATAAAATTTCAAAGAGGAAAAACTGGGGTTGAAAAAAAACTCCTAGCTCAAGGGTAAGCGCATACCTAGTTTTACAATATAATAAACTGTATGTATTTGAATTAGGATGTTAAATTAGAAATATGCGATTGTTAGATTTGCCAATTGTGTGAATTTAGTAAACATGTTAAACATGTAATTGTTTGTTAGCTTTATGTAGAAATTATTGTGGAGTAAATATGTTAGTGGTTCACCAATAAAAATTGTTAAATGCAGAGTTATTTATATTGCTTCTTGTCTAAAAATTAGTCGTTTTTATAATAAAAGGGTTATCTTCTACGAAGTTCGTTCTGAATTAAAATTTTTTATTTTTATAAAATCGCTTAACTGCATTAACATCTATGATCTATTATTACTTTTAGTCTTATAGTCTTTTTAGGGGCAGTTTTTGCCTTTCAAGGCAGGCCTAGGATCCGACTGTTCCCTCCCTAAGCAAAGTTATAAAAATATATTTTCTTCATCTCGGGCGTGATCGTCATCCTTAATGTGGGGCGTGTGTGAGGAGGAAGGTGTTGCAGACTTCAAGGGTTTTAAACCCCCCCGAACCACACCACAAAAAGCGATTTGAATATATCTACTGAGAAAACTATATTACTATTTGGTGCGCACTTAACAACCAACTTAGTTTTTCATCTCGAGTGTCATACTATAACGTAACGATAGGGCAATCAATACTATATGATTAATTATTATGATCAGATTTTTTGAAGGATACGAATTTATATATAAATTCACACTAGTTTAGGTACGCTTTTTTTTCTAACTAATAGACAAAACTACATTGTATTTTTTTTAAACTAATAGTTCTGGATTAGCTCTAATAGAGATATTTTTGCAATAACTTTTCAGTAGTTTTTTTTTTAAAGTTATTACAAAACTGGCTCTATTAGAGTATAAAGCTAATCTAGAACAATAGTTTAAAAAAAATTTGATGCAGTTTTGTCTGCTAGTTAGGGAGAAAAGTGTACCTAAACCAGTATAAATTCATATGTAAATTCGTATGTAAAACTACTTTAAAAAATCAGATCATAATAATTAATTTCTAGATCATATCGTGGCGGGTTAATAAAAATTTTGGCCCAGTTTACCCTTGAATTTCAAGTATTAATCCTTTGCAGATGACAAATAGAACTGGTATTTGTCATGGGTTAAGCAGTGCTGGAAGCTACTACAAATCTAACTCAATACAGCCTCTTTTGCTGTAATACTACGAATACCCAAGCTTTGGTATCTACATCAGAAATGTAGGTATTTTATTATGATATTTCAATATTTCTTTCTTTTTTATAAGTGAAAGACTACTTATATCATTTTCGCATTATTTTTCTATTACATTTGACTTCACTATTACTAAATACATTTGACTTTATCATTATATACTAATTATGTTCACATCAATTATGTCACCATACCCTACTAATCTTAATTACACTATACCAATGGACCCATTTCACTAATAGTATCATGTACATCATGTGCATTACGTAAGTATTTTCCTAGAGCTCTATATTACATTATAAGCTCTAATTCGGGATCACAGGACTATAAGATTACTTATCGGGAACAAGAACCTTTTCGAACTATATGCACTAAACATTAACTAACTTTATTCAAGGTAAATACTTAGTTCTTATATACATTCTTTATCTACTATTTAATTCACTAATTCCATCTACTATATATGCTATGTTTGATTTTTTCATCCAAATCGAACAAAATCATCCTTGGTGATGATTTACTCTTCCATAATACATCAAATCCACCAAATTTGTAGATTTCAAGTCACGATTCACCCTTTTACAACGTATATATATACGCATATATACTATATCTAATAGTAATAAAGATAAAAAAAGTAAGACCTTCACCTTTGACAACCAATCTTTAATACATATGAATAAGTAATATAAACTTACATTCAATACAGATATCATATACTCTATCGGCATGTGTGTGTTAAAGTAATAACAGGTAATATTTGAAAAGTGAGGAGTTCATTACAAATAAGGTGCATATTCTAACTTAAGTCATATTCCATTTTTGGGTAAAGTTACCTGAACAGCTCAGAACGAATAATACGTTAATTTTATTTGATACTAACAGCTAAGGAAATAAAAAAAAAACTTAACAGAATTTAAGTAACTACGTTGCATTCAAATATATAACTATTTCATATTCCCGTTTTAGATAAAGTTACCTAGACAACTCAGAACAAATAATAAGTTAATTAATTTGATAATACTAAAGAACTGGAAAAAGAATATTGAAATAAGATAAAAAAACAACTTAATTGAATTTAAGTGACCAAATTTAATATTGTATTAGGGTCAATTAAAATAATACTATATCGAATATTTCACATTTCTGTTTTAAAGGACCAGAAAAAGAGCATTGAAATAAAAAATTTAACCAAATTAATAAAATGTTCTCACAAGTTTCAATTTCTTATTCTAAAAAAATTTTAGATTTACTACCCTCCAACTTTTAAAAAAAGTATAGTAATAAGATATATCAACAATAGAAGTAGCCTTGAACGACTAAGGTAAATAATATATTACTAAGATACATAAGGTGATCAAATTAATTGTATTAATCTGCTTTGTTTATATCTCTTTTTTTACATGTATATTGTGCTAAATTAGGCAAAAATCAACACTCATTCCTCGCAAGTTTTAGAATAGTGACCGTATTTTTTACAATTCCCACACATATGACTTTTCATATTATCACCACCTACTCTACTTGAATTTTCATTTTCCTTCAGTACCTGTTTGCCTTTAGAAACTGCATATTCAACATTGGACTTCAATCTTTTTGGCGGCTGTCCCTTATACTTGGTGATATTAGAATTTTCGATATCGATATCATGATTTTCAACATCTTGATTTTCTACATCCTGATCATTATTTATTTGTTGATTATCGTCAATTTTATTCTGTGCATCATAAAGAAATGACTTGAGAATGTCCATTAATTCTTGTGACTTGTTAATATTAATAGCTGAATTGATAGCTTTTTTTGATCCAAACAACTCTGCATATACAGTTCTGTTAGGTTTTGTTAAACGAGTTTCTCGTAAGGTAGTATGAATAGAAAACAAATGTCCAAATGTAATATTCGAATGGTTAAATGTAGATAATTTTTCTTCCGATCTAATTGCAAAGCACACTTGAATAGCCGGTATTTGTTGTAAAAGCATTTCTTGACTAGTATTAAGTTCTAAATACCAACGTAGTGGAATAACGGTAATATGAAATGTAGCTGCCTGAGAATATGTCACAACACGAAAAAAGTGTCGACATATTAACACCTTATTTAATAGTAAAAGGCAGGTACACAAATATGTACCGTCATTTATTAATATTACATAATGTCCAATGCCAGTTACTCTAGTAGCACAAACATTCCACACTTCTAAAACTTCTTCTTGAGCAATATTTCTAACCAATGATTTGAAAAGAATTTGCTGAATATCTTGTTCATTCTATCTAAGTCCAACACTAACTTCTTCATTATTATTATTCGTCTACAAATAATGTTGCTATGTCAATACAAGTTTTATAGAAATTATAAAAAAAAAACTTTCCTCTATTAATTGTTGCCATTCTTTAACGCGGCTAACATCATAACAAACTGACTGATTCATCTGCAATCGTTGCTTTCCCAATATAATAGGTGTTAAAAATTGCTTAAGGATATCATCAACAGGTTTAAAAAGCCTAGTATTTAATGTTGGTAACCCAACTGTGGGTAAAGCACTACGTTCGATTTCAAATTTTTCATAAATTTCACCACTTTTAACATAATTATTAATGTTATTTAAAAGATCACACAAAGAAGTGGCTCTATCAACTTTATCATGCAATTGCTTGTTAATCAACTTTATCCTTTGCGTACTTTGAACCCCAGCTGTAAATTGGTTACGTATCCAAGGGATTTACCATGATTCTTTGTTAGGATAAAGTGTTTCTGACATATATTTAACTGAATTAGGGTAACAATCAAGCAAACAAAGCCATCGTGCTTCAAATAGCTCATAACATAAAGAATTTTGACAAGAATAAAATTCTTGCCTAAATTCTTTAAAATGAGGACCTAATTTACTCAAGAGTTTCTTACGAAGGTTAAGGTCTATATGAAAAATACACAACAAATGACTTGCATCAGGATAAATTTCTCTAATTGAACTTATCAAAGATGGGTCGGAATCAGTAAATATGACTTTAGAAGTTATGTTTGTTTCTTCTAATAATGTATTAAAAATCCATCGAAAAGTATCAAGTGTTTCGTCATCTATAATAGCAGATGCAACGATCCTAGACTTAAAGTGATTATCGATAATAATAACAACAAAGAGCATCATTCTAAACCTATTCATATTTGATGTTGTATCTAAAATTATAACATCATGAAAGTTTTTATATAAAGATCGTTGCGATGGTGACATCCATAGCAATCTACTTAACCTCCGAAATAAAGGTTCTAAATGTGCCTTTACTACCCATAAGGGGTCAGATTCTTTCCAATTTAATAACGTCTGAAGCATTTGAGATGCATCTGAATCCCTGGGTTATTTTTAGACTGGAACTGATATACTGCATTATAAAGGTCTCTCTCAAAGATAGGATGATTAGGGTAATCTTGTTTAAGTAGTGGGTAAATAGACCCAGAATCCATTCGATCATATATTACATATTTTTTTATATCTGCTAAGATTTCTGGTAATAATTGCCTATAACGTGGAGCCGTTTTATATATAGATGGGGTAAGAATATGGTTATGGTTGTTAACAAATAAGTTAATTCCTAATACATTATTTGTCTTGGGAAAAGTAACATTAAGCTGCCAGAGACATCCACTTCGTTGTGAAAACACATTTCTTTGCTTAGTTGGATCAGAAGTCACCTGTGGGTCATGTGCACCTGATCTTGAACATTCATAAGTAGCATGATGCATTGTTCCTTCCTCTGTTCGACTAGTTCTAATTCTATAGCTAAACCCTTGTTTTTTAGCAAAACGATCTATCCAATCTTTAAATTCTGCCCAGCTTGTAAAGGTAAGCCCAATTTTTAATTCTAATGTATCATTTAAATCTTCAGAATCTTCATAATCTTCAGAATCTGCACTAACTGATTCACTATCAAGGTCGGCGTCACCAAAATGATCATCAATTCTATAATCGCTCTTTGCAGCAGAAGAACCAGTGTCAATAGAAAGATGATCATTACCAAAATAATCTTTTGGACTATCATTCAATGTTAAAGGTTTGTATGAAGAACTGGCATCAATAGGATGATCAAAAGTGTTGTAAAAAAGTCCCGTGTCAATAGAAAAATCCAAATTGTTGTAAGAAGGACCGGCATTAGCAGGAAGTTCAAAAGTGTTATAAAAAAGATCAGCATCAATAGGAAGATCAAAGTTGTAAAAAGGACCAGTATTAGCGAAAAGATGATCATTGCTAAAATCGTCCTTTGGTTACAAGAAAGGTTGCCGTCATTATGATATAGTTATAAAAAAAAATAATAATAAAAAATTTACTTGTAATATAAAAGAACCAATGTTTGTATTTAAACTTTCCAGATCCATATCGAAAAGAACTAATAAGCCATGATGGATAAAAAAATTTGTTATTGTAATGACTAGTTTCCATTTTAACTTATAGATACGTATGTGCAAATTATTGTAATAGTTGATTTTATTCTGAACTTACAATGCAACGTTTGTAACAATGAAAAAAATTGAACGATGGTTATTACAATTTTCTTATTTATTGTAAGATTACTCGTGGTAACAGTCAATATACATAAATTATGCATAATGGTGAAACCCAATATAAGCTAACTAGAGCGAACAATTATAATATTGTGTAACCAGGTGTATATACACCTGGTGTAAATTAATTTTTATTTTTGATATCACTGTTGCATTGTGTAACCAGATGTATATACACCTGTATAAATTAATTTTTGATATCGCTATTGCATTGTGTAACCAGGTGTATATACACCTGGTGTAACTAAGAAATTTTCTTTTAAAAATAACGATCTACAAATTTAGCCAATCAAATTAGGGTGTGATATATAAGCACATCGCAGGGTGCGAGATATGCATTTATTCAACAAATATTATAAAATTAATAAATTTAAATATTACAAATATTATAAAATTAAATACTTACCATTTTTAATATTTGAATTTCTATATCTTTTTTATTAGTTAAAAATAAGGTGATTTGACAAAATCTTTATGAAAACTTTCATATGTTTCAGTAGAAGATCCATTCAAAGGTCTATACTTTTTAATTAAATCTGTTGTATAATAAACCAATGAATGTAATTTTGGAAATTTAAGTCCTGATGAAGAAAATTCTTGAAAAATATTAACAAATTTTTTTGCTCAACTTCTTATTAATTTCTAAATAAAAATAAATTATATTAATATTAAAAATTTTAATTTATTAAAAATTTTAATTATTAAAAATTTTAATTTATTAAAAATTTTAATTATTAAAAATTTTAATTTATTTAAAAATAATAAAATTACCTCAAAATTTTCTAAATCTTTTTCACTAAACTCTTCATATCTACTCATAAGATACATATTATTCCAGTCTTCATAAACTTTCATTAATGTTTTGTTTAAATCATTATCTTCTGTCAAATCATCTAAAACAAATATTATAATTTTCATAAGATTATGATATTCATTTGCTGTATTAGCAGTTTGTATTCCATTTTTAAATATTTTTAATCCAGAATGTCTTGGAATATTTGCTAATCTATTATCTATTTTATCCAATATTAAATGTCCATATCTGGATTTTAAAAGGTCATAAGTAAAAGTAATTTGGTGGTTATATAATCCTATAAGTAGCTGCGCAACGCAGTTGCACAAAACCAGGAGCGAGGAAATTAGTACACTATGATGCTAGCTATTATGTATAGATAGAATTATCTAATATAACTTTTTCCTAAACGCCTATTAGATTCTGATAATATATACATGATCCAATTATTGCAACCATCCGGATATTCTAGTTGGCTATTTGGGTTGTGGACTAGTAAAACCCACCTTTGACACTTTTTCAACAATTTTGAAACTTTGATTCAAATTAAAGTGCTGGTTTCTATCTACATATATTGATATAATAAATTGTCGTGATTTTTTAACTTGAATGTTTAACCAATTTTTTAATGATCGTGTTCTAAAAATAGATTTACAACCAAAGATTGATGACTCAATTAAATTAGATTGGTCAATCAGTGTTTCATAATTATATGACATTGTTTATTCAGTAATCGATATTTAGGTTTCACAACAAATAATCACCATTTTCTCAAAATTGAAAACCCCCTTCAAAGACGGGTTTTCCTAGTCTACAGCCCATTTACGGTAGTCAAATTTTGATTCGCAATTGAGTTAAAGTGCATATGCTCAGTGACAAATTCACATTATTAATTTCATAAGATTTAATATATGCAATTTCATAATTAGTAAACCAATGTTCTTTCATATAAAACATCTAAGTTGGGATATCACTTAATTTGATCCGATTAATTACGCGATCAATTTAAGAGTAGTTTACAAAAAACAATGTAGGGAGGGCGTTAATAAGGTATTAATTTTAAGGTTATATAATGCGCGAACAATAAAATATATTTAAGGGCAATGATGATGTAAATACCTTATATTTGCAAAAAATAATAATCGAATATGCAACAATCGTAAATGTTAAAAATGATTACATAAGTCTGCACAATTTTATATAGTTGGCAAACAATATAAACAAAATCTTAAGTGATTCAATACATAAATCGATAATCCAACAGAATCCTGAATAAACAAGCTATAATATTAATACATAAACACAATAAGTCAAGAAAGCATGATGACAAATAGTCAAGTCAATGTACATATAAAGAAAATCAATATTGTAAACACATAAGGTAATATTATAGAATTTTTTAAATAACGATTCCTACTGCAAATTCAAAAGCATGAAACATCAGCATGCATGCATACAAAATCAAGGAATGATTATCCAAATCAGAAGCCTAGAATTGTGAACTTTACTTAACTTGCCTGTAAACCATACCTACATACTTCGTACTCTGTTCCTAGTATACTTTACATACATTGTACTACATCCTGGTATATATCCATAGAACAAATAAGAAAACAGATAACTATAGTTAGTAATAAGATCAGAGGTATGATCAATTTAATAATAATATAAGAAAAAATGATGATCATAAGGCAGGGGTAGAATAAATTAATATCATGATATTGGGGCGCAGAAACATTACGATAGTATCACCAGACTCAAAGGCTTGATATGTAGTTTGTTATTCATATTATACTATATAGCAGAAAAGAACTAATCAAAGACATAGTACGCTCGGCAAGGTCCAGAATGGATCAACCTACTAGTTTCTTTGGACATTAATTATAGGCGCCTCTCAAAAGTGCTGGTTACATACAATATTTTTTCAATTAGATACTGAGAATCACACTCCAGTACAGCATATAAGAGAACTATTAACAATACTCACAGAGGTTATATTGTCGTATTATTTACTTTTTTGTGTTTAATCAATGACTGGTCAAAAAATTAAACCTATCGTACTATAGAAATATAACCTGAATTACTTACAGTACAGTACATATGCATCAACATAGACACATGAACAAATATAGAAATCTAAAGTCACAAGTTTCACCATTTAATTCTTCAGTAAACTATACACTTCGTACAGTACTTTGTACTACGTTCCTGGTATATGCTTTATTGCAACATCAATATTACGTTAAGAATTTTTTTTACCAATTAGATTTGCAATTTTTTTGATAACCTTTTTTAGTATTATTTGGGGTGTTATAAAAAGTCACAAGGATTTTTTATCCAATCAGATACCCAGAATTGCGGACATTACTTAACTTGCTTGTTAACATATACTTCGTATTTCATACTCCGCTCCTGGTAAATCTAAATAATGCATTTTATCAATTACTGTAGCTTCATAAATATTAATATTACTGAAATTAAAAATTTTAATAATATTTAGAAAATTACATATAAATGTATAAAAATACAAATATCCGCAAAAATTAAAATTTTTATATATAAATGTGTAAAATTACAAAATTTTACAAAAATTTGCAAAATTTTGAAATTTTACATATAAATGTATAAAATTACGAAAATTTGCAAAAATCTGTAAAAATTTAAAATTTTATATATAAACGAATAAAATTACAAACATTAGCAAAAATTTGCAAAATATACAATTTTATATAAAAACACATAATATTTCAAAAACATGCAAAAATTTGCAAAAAATTTGAAATTAATGAAAAAATTTGCAAATAATTTAATATAAACGTAAAATGAATAATTACAAAAATTTGCGAAAATTTGTAAAACTTTTCAAAAAATTATATAAAAATTTATACTTACTTGAATCTCCAAAAATAATTTTGTACTGATTCAATACATACTAATTTTTCTTCGTCATTTTTTAAATAATTTTGCATATTTTGATGAGTTCTAAATTCTAATTAACTTTTAAAAATCTTCAAATTAGCAAGATTCTTTCTTTCAATTAAACAAAAATGACAAGGTCATGTGGAATTTGTTGACTTGTAAGTCAAACAAAATGTTGCAGCCTAGGGCCAATTTGCAATAATAGTCGAAATTTTTGGAAAAAACCAAATATACTTGTCCCCAAATTGTAAATCTATACCACTTTCTGATAAAGATCAAATTGGTTTTAAAATTATTTCCAAACATTTATGAAATGTTTGTCTAACTATAGTTTTGTCTAAGCTATAGAAGATGTTTTATTATAGGTAAGAACCTAAAAGTTGCTTAACATCTTGCTTGTTTCTTTTCCAAGTCGGTATATTACCCAGTGACAAATATATTGGATGAAGTTGGCTTTTTTCTAAATTATCACAGTTGGTTGCATTAGAATACAAAATAATTGATAAAATTTTAGAGCCAATGGGCAAAGAATTTTGTGTAGATTTCCACCATATTCCATTATTTTGTTCTCTATGAAAAATTTCTTTACCGTTCTATAAAAGATATAATTATAAATAAATTTAGAAATTAAAATAATATAAAATATAAAACATACCTCTGAAATTTTGCTAAGTTCTTTGTAATCCATTGCAAAATTTTGTATAAGGTCAGGTACTTTCAAAATATTTTTAATACATTTAAGAATCGGAATATAGTATAAAAAATATTCAGAATCATCATGTTTTAATACACAGGTCTTTTTATAAGACAAATCTGATTCTATATTGTTCATATATGTTTTGCCTTGTGAAATATTACTTGGCAATAGTGATTTAGAAAGTTTAGAATATTTATTAAAAAATTTGATAATTGCATTTCCTACTGCATTACTCAGTTTAAACTTAGTAACCAAAGCCATTAAATCTGCATATGCTTCATTCAGAAANTCCTACTGCATTACTCAGTTTAAACTTAGTAACCAAAGCCATTAAATCTGCATATGCTTCATTCAGAAAATCTTTATATTTTTTAGAATTATCTTCATCTGAGCTAGATAATTTGTCGCAATATTTAGAAGGTTCTATTTCTTCGGCAATATCTTTATAATTCTGCAAAGTATCTTGAAGAATTTCGAAAAATTCTTCATTATTATCAGCAGCAACCTTGAAGCTCATATCATTCTCATCTTCTAATTCAAATGACATATCATTATCTAATTTGATGTTTTTCAAAATATTGCAAAGGTTTTTCTCTTTTGAAGCAATTTGGCTAAAATTGTCTGCAAATTTATGCGATTGTTTTCCAAACTTAATACTGCTTATAGAAATTTTTTTAGAACTATATATCTTATTTTCGGAGGTTCTAGAAAATAAGTTAACTGTATTTTTGTTACTAGATCTATTATTTTGAATATTTTTAAAATCTTTCGTAAAACTATAGCTTTTTCTATAAGGAATCAGAGGCATTTGGTTATCATCATCATAATCAACAGTTTTAATGCAATTATTCATATGTTGACTATAACCAATTCTTGAAGAAATTGTACGTTTACAAATTTGGCACATATAGCAGACATTTTAATATTATTATAAAGTTAAGGTAAGTTTTTAAAGTTGAAAGAAAAGTTTCAAAAATTTTAAAGTTAAAGTAATTGTTAAAGTAAAAAAAAACAAATTTTTAAAATTAATTAAATTTTGAATAATTATAAAATTTTTCGTAAATAGTCTAATCCTAATTCATTTTAGTGTATGCTTCTTATATTATGCGTAATTTATTTAAAGGTAAGATTATTTAGAAAAATTACAAAATAGGCCAGAGTTTTCCTCATGTAGTTAAAACCTGCAAAAAGTTTAAATAAATTTGTTTGTTTTGTATTATTCAATATTTTTGGAACTTGTATTGTACTTTTGATTATATTCATGAATTTATATAGAAATATTCATTGTTTATAGTAAATAATTGATTTGCAATTATTATTTAATAGTATTGTTCGATCATTGAATAATTTTTAAAATTCAAAATTATCTTTGTATAACTTTAAAATATACTTAAATATGTTAAATTTAATTAATTTATATGAAAGTTTAATAAACATTATAAGTTTATAGCTTATTTCGTAATAAATGAAAATAGCTAATAAAATTTTTTAACAATACAAAAACACTTGCACGTTGATTAAAGATCTATTCTGATTTTGTAATAGTTTATCAAACAATAAATATGCACGTTGGTGTCTTAGATAAACTAAGATAATCATGTGTAAGTGTGTATAGTGTTAAAAAAATTTATGAGTTTTTTGATATAATATGAATTCGAAATATTTTAAAAATTTATATAAATTTTAAAAAATCTTTTTAAAACATATATAATTTTGAAACTTTTGTAAAGCTATGAATATTTTAAAAAAAATTCGAAGAAATATAAATGTTGGAAACTGTATTCGTTAATATTTATTTTATTGTAATATATTTTATAACATACAATAATACTATGAATATAGGGTGAACTTAAGTTTTGTTAGGTTATTTTATCATAGATTGAACAATAATAAATATTTATGTAAATTTATAAAACTAATTGCACATTAATGCACATAAATTAAATATTTCTATAAATAGTTAATGCATGATCGGGGTTTGTTTATTAAAAATTTTAAGTTTGATTATCATTATATTTTTTTTGAAGTTTATCGTAATCTATTATAATTAGTTATTGTTCGTAAGATTGCATTTATTAAAAATTTTTGATTACATTAGAAAATAAAGTTTATTATAATCTTTTTGCATAATTAGTTATTGTTCATTATATTTTAATCTAAGATTGCATTTACTAAAAATTTTTGATTACATTAGAAAATAAAAAATTTGTATAAATATGAAGAGATTTATGAAAAGTAAAGCTTCAAAATTTTTTGCAATTTATCAAAAATGACTTACTACAAAGATACTAAAAAGGTTGGAAAATGTTCACTCGCTTGCTACAGGTGGTTCTAATCCCGCGATGGTTGGTTCTTTGTCATTTGCTGCAAAAAAGGCTAAAAAAGCCAAAAAAGCCAAGAAGAATAAAGATAAAGGAAAAACAAAAGAAATTAAAGAAACTGTAGAACGTGCTCCTCTGTTAATTGAGCTCTCTGACAGAGTATCTCCCGCATCAGATGTTCCTATAGCTCCTATGACAGCTTCTTATGAATATACTTCTGGTTCTGGATGTAATTGAAAAATCTTTATGCATTTTACAAATTTTAAAATATTACGAAAATTTACGCAGTTTTCAAAATTGATGATAATAAAGGTTTGTTTTATAAACTTTATTATCATTCAAAATTATTTAAAATATCTTTTTTTAAAAAAAAATTTTGGTTTTTTTCAAATACAGTGAATTGTACATGCTTAAGGGTAGGGTAAAAAATAGATCATTTTTCATATAATCTACGTGGTATATTAGATTTTTATATAGTAAATAAAAAAATGCTTCTGATAAATTTTTTTAAGGTTTTGACCAAATTGAATAAAATTTATATAATAGATAGTTTTAAATAGTTTGTTTATAATAATGAAATTTTGCTTTAAAAAAAATTAACTTTACATATAATTAAATTTTTGTAGGACATCTATATGATTTTTGTAGGTTGTACAAAGAATTGATTGGTCAGATCATATGATGTTTACATGTAAATCATATGATATCATATAAATTGGTTACACAAAGTTGATCTACAATCGATTTTATATGAAATTGGAAATTTGTACACCCTACCCTTAATTATTAAAATAAAACAATATTAAAACAAGCATAATGGAAAGTCGTTTTGATTGGCCAACGTGATACAATTGATGTAGATCATTACACAAATTATTTATTAGTTTTAGAGTACTCCCTATATGAAAACATAATCATCCATATGACAAGTGGCTAAGCACGTTACCTATGGTCAAATAATTTTCAGAAAACGTTGGTCTTTCGCTTTACTAGCAGTTAGCAAATTTAATTCCATATAATCCCATTCCTGAAAAACTTTTACTAGTGGCGTATTTTTGCTAATAGTCTAACAGTATAGCTAAGTAGGCTCGTGAAGTTTATTTTATTTCTTTTTCTTTTTTGGTTTTTTTTTTCAAAAGCATTATTTCAACAGCTAATACACAGTCTTAAAACTTGTAATCAAGAGAATATAGGTGATTACAAGAAAGATCTGAATTTGTGAAAGATAGGAACTTCACGGGATAATAATTATACACGGAATATTGTTGATGAGATTGTTAAAGAATTATATAATCTATATTATGATGAAAGATTGAAAGACAAGCATTCAGGCAAATGTTTAATATATGGATCAATTTTTAGCAAAAAAGAAGCAAAATCCAGATTACTTACCAGAATCTATTTTGCCTTGAAACAAAAGCATAATTATTGAAAACATAACTGTGTTTTATAAAAAATAAAGTATGTTATGCAAAAATAAATATTTTATAAAAAATAAAGTATGTTATGCAAAAATAAAATAATTTAGAAAGCATTCCATGGTATATCTCTTTGATAATCAGTAAGATTTTATAGAATCTTTAATGGAAATCTTTAAAAGTAAAATTAGACTTAATATTAGGAATAGCGCTCAAATTAAAGATAAAGTTAAGGTTTTTTATGGCACTGAACATTTTTCTTAGTACTTCAACACTAATTACTAAAGCCATTTATAAGAAACAGCATATTTGATGAGGTGAGTATTTAAATTACTCTAATTTATAATTTTTTATATAATATTTTTATTTATATTCCTAATACTAAGTATTAATTTTAAAAAAACAAAACCATTAAATATAGACTATAACAAAATATTTCGAAATTTGTATGAAGATTTTTTGAAACCACACAATAAAATTTAATAATTTTATTTTAAATTTTGATTTTAGGATTGTTGAGGACTTTAAAAATTGCTAAGCATTAACTTAACTGATAGTGTTTCAAGCTATCCTATTTAGAATAAATTCTAGGACCCATATAGGGTCCAACAAAATATGTATTATTTATATGATTTTCTAATGACTGTAAATAATATATAGATTTTTAAAAGGTTATTGGCCCAGGTCTACATTTATAGCTAATTATATTATAATTGGCTTAAAAGCTCGACATAAGGAATCTCCACGCTTTTGATTGGATTACTAGCTTTTAATTTCGTTAGACTTTTAGTAATCTTTTGCGTGTTGAGAAGTTTCGAGGAGTACATGTGATCTGGGTGTATTTCATCACAGGATTTGGACTGATTCTATCAGCTTCTAGAAATTGCAGTTTAATTTCATCTATTTCATTTGAATTTTCAATACTTCTATTCCATTTATAAAGTTTACTTGTTATATTTACTGCAGTAGGTCTTTTTTGAGGATCGGGATCTAAGCATCGTTTTACTAAATCTATGTAGCAATAGGGAGTTCCAGGGGCAAACTCAGGTCGTAATCCCATACAAATTTTTATTGCGAGATCCTCAAAATTATGACCATCAAAAGCTCTAGATCCAGTTGATATTTCCGTCATAATTATTCCTAACGAATAAATATCCGCAGCTTGCGTAAACATTATTTTTCGAGTTAACATTTCATTCATTGATCCTTGTTGTAATAAAATTTCAGGAGCAATGTAAGGCAATACTCCATATAGTCCACCAGACTTATTTTCCATTGATGTTGTAAGCCCCAAATCAGAAACATACGCGTTATCTATATCATCTGTAAAATATTTCCACTATGTAAATCTTTATGGATTAATCCTTTTAAATGAATCATAGCAAGATCAAAAGTTATACATTGTAATAATTTTAATTTTTTTTTCCAATCCATCTGTGATACATCGTAAAGATTATTACTTAAAGAATTTTTTCTAGCATATTCCAAAATTAGAATATAATTTCCGTTATCATCTTTTGATATTCCATAACATTTTAAAAATGATGGGTACACGTATCTAATTTCACAAAACATTCTTAATTCTTCAATAAATTCTTTATATTATTTGAATTAAGTTTTTTAAGTGCAATATCTGTATATAAATCTCTGCTTTTATCTAACCACTTCGCACAGTATACAATCGCAAATCCACCTTTCCCTATTTCTCTATATTCTCAAATTCTTCATAAGGTATCCATGGTAATTGATATTTATTTTCAATCAATATCTTTTTTAGATCTTGATCAATATCAAATTGTTTTGATGCGTACTTGTATTTGACTTTAAAAAAATAACATATTAAATATAATAATAAAATTAAATTATTAAGTACCTACTTGATATCAATCCGTTGAATCTAGTAATTTAAATTTAAATTAATATATGGTGTACTATAAATATAAAATGCAAGGAAAAGTATTTACCTTTGATAAAAATAATTGGCTTTTCGTTTTTTTCTTCTACTCCGATTCCGTTTCGATAACAGCGGGCAACTTCAAAAATTCCAGTAATATCAAACTTGTTAGCAAGTTCTAGAAAACATTTAAAAGCTTTATGTTCATCTTTTGAGACTCCTTGTCCATTTTCATAACGATATCCAATATTAAATGCTTCTCTAGCATTACCCATCCCCGCAGAATTTTGATAATAAATGAATGCCTTATGTTTACCCTTTTCAACTACATTTCCATCATCATAACAACATCCAACATTAAATGCTACTTTGGTGCCACCCATCTCTGCAGATTTTTGATAATAAATGAATGCCTTATCTTCATCCTTTTCAACACCAATTCCATTTTCATAACAACGTCCAACATTGAATGTTCCATCAATAGGGGATGGCTAAAGTCATGTACCCACGTGATTTTTGGAAATTTTAGTTAAAATTCGTATTAGAGTCTGTTTAGCATTAGGGTCGGAGTTAGAGTTAGGACCAATATAAGTAAAATTACCTTCCCGACATTTTTTATTAATGGCCCAAGATAGGTTTAGAATGCCGTTTTTATGTTCTTGCGTTTTTTTTTTGTTTTTTGACTTCTTCGGGCTAATCCGTGTAAACAAAATTTACGCGACTCCGTTTGGTTGATTTACACGAAAATGTCACGTGGGTACATGGCTTTAGACGACCCCATATTTGGTATATACCTGTATTCATGTGATTTATAACGCGAAATCTTTTCTAAAAGAAAATCTGTGGTATTTCATGTAACCATATATATTCTACCAAGATATTCTTTGCTTAAATACTTCATCTATTTAATCTTTTATATTCTTTGTGCTACCCTAAATCATAATCGTAATAGTAACCGTATAATATAAATGGAATAGTATTGATCAATTATAGAATACTAATTTAATTGCAGATCCGTATAATAAAAGATAGCCATTGGCTATAATAAATTGCACAATCTACATTTACTACACACAAGTAGTGTTGGAAATTTCAGACTCAAACATTGTTCTCATGAGAACAGTAGAATAGCTATAAGTGTTCTCAAACAGTTGTTTATTGTTCATAAAGGAAGGGATATAAATTATATAAGAAGGTTGACTATATTGCTTTAAGAAGGCTTAGTGAAAAACAAATCACGAGATAAAATAGAAGCGCTGATGCTAGTAATGCTAATATAGTAGTATTGGTTGATTAAATCAAAATTGATTTATTAAATTGATTTAATTAAGTAGATCAGATCAGGTGATGCTTATGCTGATTCATTAAGGAGATCTAAAAATTTCTAGGATTTTTGGAAAAATTATTTGAATAGGGTAAAGAGTGCCAAAAGAAGCAACTGGCACTGATATTGCTAAAGTAAATGATATTTCTAATATAACTATATCAACTTAAGAAACTTTATCATAGATGAAGTTTGAAGAAAATATAATCACATGACAAAAGGACTTACAACACAAATTCGAGTTATAATAATTCGTTATGAAGTTATAAGAATTATTAAATTTAAAGTTGAATTTAAAGATAAGTATTTTATTATGTATTCAATGTTTTAAAAGTAGATGTTGAACTTATTTTTGCTTTATTGAATTTTGAAGGTCTTAAATACATTTTAGGAGCTGTTACATTTCGTGGAATTTGTAACGTATTCGTGATGATTGTAACGAATTCGCGATTTTTACCATGAATTTGCAACAGAGTTTACGTAGACACAAGTGGCAAAATATTTCAGACTTGGAGCAGTCGTGTATTCATGTCAATAGTCGTGTATTCGCGACTTTTTAATTCTAAATCAACAAGCCACATTTATTTTTCCATTTTAGTATAGTTGATTAAAATACTAATGAGTCGTAAAATTAATAATAATAACAGGTACAAATAAATACACAAAAATAAAATAACATAAAATAAATAATAAAAAATAGGTTAACTCTATACTATAAAAGAATTAATCGTGACAGTACGTTGTGACGGTGTAAAGTCTTGTTTCCATTTTTAATCGTCTATTTTTAGTCAATATGTATATTTGTAAAAGTTGACATAGCCCTCCCGAATATAGTAGTCGTTGCTTAGTATAGTCTGATTTTTAATAATGAATGTATTTCCTTTCTGATTTCGTAATTAATGAATATAATATCCTAAGAAAAATTTAAGTATAGCCTAATGTAAAAATACTATTTTACTCAAGCTCTAATGCTTTGGTAAAATAAAAAATTGTTTTATGTATTTTTTCTGAAAAGAAATAAGCCTTTTTACCGATAGCATTATCACCCGTTTAATTTTTTATTGCAATATCAATATCTAATATAGCTTATTAAATTTGCAAACCTTGAAATTGATATCAGTGTCATATAATATAATTATTAAATTCAATTTTTAAATATTCTGCTTCTGCGTGTTGTCTTAGTTTAAACTTAGCTCAATTCAATATAGTAATGCAATATCGTTATCTGGTACAAAGTTCAATACTTTAATTAATTTCTAATGTTATTTTCATTTTTTTTAAAAAAAAAAAATAAAGAAAATTTTGACACTAAGAAACAATGCTTTTTTAAAATATAAAGTGCACATTCAAATTGCGTACATATAACTTATGAACTATCCTTCTCTACAGAGCATAATTGTTGTTATATTATTTAATTCAATTTTTTTCCATTACAGTATTTTAATTGAAGTGAGTTAAACTCTTTAAAAGCGTTTATTAAATATTTTAACATTGTTATATTTCTCAAATGCTATTCTAAAGTGCATCATTGTATTCTACGAAGAATTAAAACAAGCACTAAATTTTGCTTAATTTTAATACTTCATTTGAAACATTAAGTGAACTATCGTATTGTTCAAATTTAAAATTAATTTCACCATGGAAATAGTAATACAGGCAAAATATTTTGTTTAATAACTAGTACTTTTTTCAAATATAACAATGCATACATAATGCCAAAAAAATTTCATTGAAAGGTTAATATCGTCATCACATCTGTTGGGAAATTCCTATTGTATTTTCGATGTCTGAATGCAAATTATATTATCATCTAGATTAAAATATTTCTCTTAACGAAAAATTAATATATTTGCACTATTAGCTCAATTTTTAATATTCTTTAAAATCGACAAATGCTTAATTAAGGCAACAAAGACAACAGAAAGCTTCTCTATGTATGCAATAAAATTACATTATTCTGCTCCCAAAACTATCTGTTATATTGGTTAAAATGAAGCTAAGTACGTATTTTCACTAAATAAATGTTAAGTTATATAATTGCATGAATATATTATCATACAGCCTATGAGAAATTAATTAAAAGCATAATAAAGTATATTAGTCATTTGTAAAAATAAATTAAAATTGTTAGTCAGATTGGTGATGATGCAATCACATCAATTATAGATATGATTTGTGCAGTAATTTAAAAGTAACTCTTTCATAAAATGTTGAATAGAACTTTAATGGTAGATGATTCTGAAGCATAATAATAAATCTACCCTATATTACGAATACAGAAAAAACACATCCCAATGGCTTTACCTCATTGATCAATTCAGATAAGAAAACATCTCAAAAACTTTAGACAAATTTAACACTAAAACCGAACTCAACACAAATATTAGGCCACGCAAAGTTAACTTTTCATCTTGCATGCACGACGGCTCAATTTTTTTTTTAAAATATATATATATTTTGTAAGTTCAAATTGTGCCAATTTTTTGTATTATTTATATCGGTATGTAAACGATAAATTTTTTAAATTTATGCGTATGAGAAATTTTGGATTTTATTAAGAGTTTTTGAATATACTCATTCAATTTTATTTTTATAGTCTATTAAAAAGATTGATATAATAGTTTGCTTTTGGAACATTTAATAAAGGCAACTTATGAGTTAATATAATATATATAATAACAAATACATAGCTTGTTTAAATAATCGGACAAAAAAATGTAATCTTTATACTTTGAATTTCAAATAAGATTAAATAAAACTTGAAAAGCTCATTTTAACTCCAATTTATAGTAAAATCAAGTGTTTACAACTTATTTGTATCAACTTACATATATCACTTCTTCCAGCACTGGATTTTTGTAAAATTCTTATAAAATGCGTGCATATGGTTAATACTTTTATATTTTGCAACATTAGAATGAAATATTTATAAGACGTTATACTTACAAGCTAAATCAAGAAATATCTATGAAAATATTACTTTGTATGTTTCATGATTTTGGCCCTTACTTATTTGTGCTTTTAATATTTATGGTTTTCGGAATTATTGTTACACCCCACCTGGACTGCGCACATCAATTTTACTATTTCGTTTGATTTATTGATCTACAGCCTGTATAGGTTTTAATCAGAGTTGGCAATTTTTGTGGACAAATAATTTTTGAGGGCTGGTCAAATGGCCAGCCAATGGCCAATGTCCAAATTTTGGTCAATATGTATAGCATAATATGAAAGTATATTGAAACGGGCGGGCATGCCCTTTGGTGTTAAAAAACGCATCAAGTCTTAGCATTCATTTAAGCAAAATCATTAAGAACAACACAGATTACTTTACACGATGATGGATCATTTTCTTTGTATATTCAATTTTTGTTATCTTCTGTGTTTCATTAGTTTTGCCACAATTTGTCAGTTTATTATTTTGTCATTTAAGGTTTTATTTGAAAAGATGAAAATAGTTACGTGTTTTGTCAGTGTGAAATTATCTTTCAACTATATCACAAACAAATGAAACAATTAAATAAATTAAAATCAGCTTCTGACCCTAAATGATATATCTAAAATTAAAGTTTGAGATACTGTACTCTTGTTTTTTAAGATGTCAAATTATCAATTTCTTTTATCTGATATTAACCAAATAGACAATAATTATATTTAAAAGATAATAATTACTCGCAGAATATTGTTGGTGAAATTGTCAAAGAATTATATAATCTATATTATAATGAAAGATCGAAAGACTTGCATTCCTGAAAATGTTTAGCATATGGAACTATTTTTAGCAAAAGAGAAGCAAATTTCAAATTACTTATCTATTTTTACTTGAAGCCAAAGTAAAAAATACAGATTTCCAAATGTCTGTAAATAATATATCGATTTTTACCAGTTTATTGGACCAAATCCACATTTATAACTAATCTATATTATAATTTACTTTAAACCTTGACAATATAAAATCATGTGTACGTGGACTTTTTTTTCTTTTTGTTAATGAAACATACTGATTTAAACAAAAATAATAAGGAAATAAAAAAATTATCAATAGACATTAGGAATCTCCACGCTTATTGGATTACTAACTTTTAAGTTCGATAGACTTTCTGTAATCTTTCGCGTGTTGATGAGCTTTGAGGAATACATGTGATCTGGGTGTATTTTCATCACAAGATTTGGTCTTATACTATCAGCTTCTAGAAATTGCCGTTTAATTTCATCTATTTCATTTGGATTTTCAATACTTCTATTCCATTTATAAAGTTCACTTATTATATTTACTGCAGTAGGTCTTTTTTGAGGATCGGGATCCAAGCATCGATTCGCTAATTCTACGTAGCAATAGGGAGTTCCAGGGGCAAACTCAGGTCGTAATCCCATACAAATTTTTATTGCGAGATCCTCAAAATTATGACCATCAAAAGCTCTTGATCCAGTTGATATTTCCGTCATAATTATTCCTAACGAATAAATATCCGCTGCTTGCGTAAACATTGTTTTCCTAGTTAACATTTCAGGAGCAATGTAAGGCAATACCCCATATAGTCCATCCAATTTTTGCCCGGTCAAGTTCTAATTTAGTTAATTGATTATTCCTTACATTAATTTGCTTTAAATTAGGACAATTATTAATAATCAGAGAAGTTAATTGATGATTAACTTGTTTTCTATTGATGTTGTAAGTCCCAGATCCGAAACATATGCGTTATCAATGTCATCTTGTAAAATATTGCCACTATGTAAATCTTTATGGATTAATCCTTTAAAATGAATCATATCAAGATCAAAAGTTATATTATACATTGTAATAATTTTAACTTTTTCTTCCAATCCATCTGTGATACATCGTTAAGATTATCACTTAAAGAATTCTTCCTGGGATATTGCAAAATTAGAATATAATTTCCGTCATCATCTTTTGATATTCCAAAACATTTTAAAAATGATGGGTACACGTATCTTATTTCACAAAACATTCTTAATTTTTCTATAAATTCTTTATGATTATCTGAAATAAGTTTTTTAAGTGCAATAGATGTATGTAAATTTCTACTTTTATCGTACCAATTCGCGCAGTATACAATCGCAATTTCACCTTTCCTTATTTCTCTAATATTCTCAAATTCTTCATAAGGAATCCATGGTAATTGATATTTATTTTCAATCAACATCTTTTTTAGATCTTGATCAATATCAAATTGTTCTGATGCGTATTTGTATTTGACTTTAAAAAAAAAAAAATTAAATTAATAATAAAATAAATTAAATTAAGAATATTAAATACCTACTTGATACCAATTTGTTGAATCTAGTTAATTAAATTTAAATTAATATATGTTGTATTATAACTAAAACTAAGAAAAAATCATTTACCTTTGATACCAATGATTAGCTTTTTGTATATTTCTATCTATTCCGATTCCGTTTCGATAACAGCGAGCAACTTCAAAAATTCCAGCAATATCAAACTTGGTAGCAAGTTTTAGAAAATATTCAAAAGCTTTATGTTCATCTTTTGAGACTCCAAATCCAACAAGATAACATTATGCAATTTTATATATCCCAACATCATCACCCATTTTTACAGATTGTTGATAGTAAGCAAATGCTTTATGTTCGTCCTTTTCGACAACAATTCCTTCTAGATAACACAATCCAACTCTATTTATTCCAAGAGCGTAGCCCTTCTCTGCAGATTTTTGATAATGAATGAAAACATTATATTCATTCTTTTCAACTCCAATTCCATTTTAAAAACAATATCCAACATAAAATATTCCAAAAGCATAACCCATCTCTGCAGATTTTTGATAATAAATGAATGCCTTATGTTCATCCTTTTCAACACCAATTCCATTTTCGTAACAATACCCAAAATCATCCATATATCCAGATTTTTGATAATAATTGAATGCCTTATGTTCATCCTTTTCAACTCCAATTCCATTCTCATAACAATATCAAACCTTAGCAATTGCATAAGGATAACCCATGTTCGCAGCTTTCAAGTATAATTCGAATGCCTTTTTTTCATCTTTATTCACATTAATACCTTTTTGGTACTTATACCCCAAATCATAAAGTACAATAGGACACTCCTGATTCATATTTTGTTATTGCTCGAAAGAATTCAAATTTGAACTTAATGTAGTTTTTTTTTTTTTTAAATACATTTTTGGTCACTGCATTCATCCATATTCGGTATATACCTGCATTCATGTGATTTGTAACACGTAATCTTTTCTATAAGAAAATCTATGGTATTCATGTAACAATATATGCATTTATATGCATTTAAGACGCTGCAAGTATGTTCTACTAGGATATTCTTTGCTTAAATATTTTATCTATTCAATCTTTTATATTCTTTTGTGATACTCTAAATCATAATCGTAATAATAATCGTACAAATATAAATGTAGTAGAATGTTAAGCACACTTTGTTCAAAATCTGGAGTTAAAATTTCAATGATGAGTAAAAATAAAAATAGGCATATCATATATGTACGTTTAAATCTTAAAATGGTCGACAAATCATTCCGCATTAATCGGGCTCCGTAATTAACAAATCATGCTCGAAAGAGGCGTGTTAGATTTGACGAGTGGTTACATAGCTATGTGAATGTATGTATTTAGTTGATGATCGTTATATTTTACTTAGCTTAAAAAGTCTTTATTTATAAGCATATTGTAATGGGACTTGTTCTTCCCGTGGGCCTTTTATAAAAACCAATTATTAAGTATTTACATTGTCTGAAAAACTACAGTAGACTAAATTGGTCAATTATCCCTATTACCTTTCTGCTTCGTCCTTTCTGTCATGATTATCCTTATTGTCTTCCGACTATTCTGGAAACTCAAATTTGGAATTGCCAAAGTCAAGTTTTCGGTTTCAAAGCTTATTACAATTGATGATTGGCGCTGCGCTCCATAATAATGAGAATTTTATATTCTGAGCGCTCCATCTTAAGTTAATCTTACTCACGTTATTTATTTATTGATTTGTTTTTGCAATTTACTTTTTTTGTGCATTTTTTTTGCCAGCGAAAAGATTGGGATTGTTCTAAATACAAATTAGATAACATCACTATGTAATCAAGGTTAAGAGCTGCCAGAATATAATGCAAAAATGTGAATTAAATTCGCATTAACTTTAATTTGTTAGAATATGGCGACGAAGTGGTGCGAGCAAAGATAAGAAGCCACAGAAAAAAAATTATATCAGTTACGCGCTTGATACTTTAACTATATATTTAAAATTTATCGATACTACTATACAATCTTAGGAAAAATATATGAAATTATAAACAGAGTGGAATTGAATCATTCGAAAATTTCGAGCATCAAAAATAAACATCATTCATTAGTTATCAATACTGTCAATTTAAATTTAAATGCTTTGATAGTGATAATCTTTTTCTTTTTGACTTATTAATAAATAACAGGTGTCATAAATTTACATAAATTTTGATTAAATTAACATTAATTTAAAACTTGGATTTAACAATTTAATTTTGCTCGATCCGTTTTCCCAAGAATAGTTAAGCTGTGTAATGTGGTGTAATTAGTTAGCCTTTACTATAAACGGTTGGTAGTTCTGCTGCTTACGGTAACTTGTGATATTCTTGTGCATTTGATCATCAAAATAATTTCCTCGCAATATTCAAAAAAGGAAATTTGCTTTTTACGTTTTTTATATTATATATCATAGACATAGATATAGATATAGATCTAGATACAGTATTTAGTCTAGCACTCTAGCGAGAAAAGAAAAAAAAAATTTCATTCGAATCGTTAAAAAGTGATCGGTATGTATCGAAATATATATTTTTATTGTTTTTATGAACATTTCATCCTATATTTATTTGTATCATTGTGTTTTAGATGAATTTATAATCACTGATCTGCAAAGAAATAGCGAGAAGCTGTAACGAAGGATTTGAATGAATTTGTTCGTTGTAGCCTTATTTTGTCGTTTGACTATCATCGTACGTGATAAACTGGTTTACACAGGAAGATCACGAAAATTAATCAATTTATACCAGGAACGTAGTACGTGTACCAGGAACATAGTATGAAGTACGAAGAACAGGCAACTATCTTTGTGCGATTTCTTGAATCTTATTGGATAGCGTATTCGAATTGATCATTTGATGCGCATTGGCATCACGTGTATACTGGGCGTTTGTTTAATGTCATATGAAAGAGTTTTTTGTGTAATTCATTTTGATAAACTTGTGGCTGTGCGAATCTTCTAAATTCTGGCACGAGCGTCTATACCTGTTATGCCTTGCTACCTATTTGGTTAGTCATAAATACTGAGCAGATCTAATGCTAAATTAGTTAAAGAGCATATTAATATTGATTTGCTTAAATTTGTTTAATGCCATATGAAATCGATTTTTGTGGATTTCATTTTGATAGACTTGTGGCTGTGCACAGTTTTCAAATTCTGACATGATGAGTTAAGCTCGTGACGAAGCGATCACTATTGCGAGATCAGTTGACATTATTGATCACCTTTGATTTTTGTCATTTATAGTTAGTCCAGTGCTTTGGTTGAGGCTTTTTATTGTTTTTTATTGGGATAACATATGATTTTAGCAGGTTTCTATGAAAATCGGTAAATAGGATATATTGAAGTAGTGCTAGGGAGGCTGTGGGCATGCGGACGTTAAGGAATGAATTATCTTTTGTTTCGCTATCGCACGCCTTGGTAAGACTGGCTCTATCTCTCTACCTCCATTCGAGTGTCCTGCATTAGTAGTGTCAGTTTGGTTTGGCGATATGTTGAATGGTTAAGGATCCATGACTACAGTGCAAGGACCATCAATAGCAATTTTTGAGCTCCGCGGCTGCAGTGGCAATGCAAGGACCCTACGAGTGGATAGTTAGGCTCCGCTGCTGCAGTGGTAATGCAAGGAACTTATTGGTGGATAGTTAGGCTCCGTGGTTGCAGTAGCAGTGCAAGGACCTGAAATAGATCCTGAAGGATGACGCTCCGATTCTCTTTTTAACTATATGGATATGTTAGCTATCTTTCTTTGTTTGGGGTTTTTATGTAGTAGGCGGGTTTTTTTAAGACCTTGGAGTTTAGAGAATTTGGGGTCCAAGAGGTGAGTAATTTATGTTTTTGGCAAATTAGGAGAATGTTTGGTATGAGTTCAAATAACTAGTCCTTGCCTAGAGACTTTGTCGTAGGCATTGAAGTTTGAGTATACTGTATAATGCTAGAGCCTGCATCGATAGCGAACCTTTTCTCATATGTTTTTCATAATATATTTTTTTATCATATGGGGTGTCTCGTATTAAAAGGGACCATTTTTACATATACTTCATTTTGAGATAATTGAGTTTAATCATTTGTTTTGATTTTCAGGCTGATCCGGGATTAATCAAATTTTACGATTTTGATAGGTTAAAAGTAACTCGTGACTATCGGGTAATCTCGTGATAAGCTTGGCCTTAGACAGTCTAGTGTAATTTTTATTCTACATTATCTCTATTTTTAATTATGCAAATAGACTTTAATTTATAATTGAAAAATGTCAATCATGACAAAATTTAAATGAATCTAACAAAAACTCATTTTTCGAAAAAATGTAAAAATGGTCCCTTTTAATATGAGACACCCAATAATACAATAAAGTTCTTTTTACTGCAATATAGCAGTTTACAGATGAATTAGAAAAACCAATGCATGATTACACAACAAAATCATAATCAGAATGATCATATTATTTATTACCGTTATCCATACCACCTGATTCAGAATTTGTCCATTTTTAATAAATGCTTTTGTGGAAAACAAACATAAAAACCAATTTATTTATCAATATTATCTATTATATTCTATTATTTGTTATATAAGCTTATAATTTAAATTTGGGTTTCTATACTTTAACATTCTTGATTAGCAGGATCCAAAACCATGACCAAATTGTGGGAAAAAATTGCAATATTTGATCTTTAAATGATTACATTATCATTTTGTAATTGATCTATGGATTAACCAGTGTGAGTATTAAGTTTAATTCTGTTCATTTTAATGACTGCATTTCAGGAGAAAAATATGTACAAGGTTTAATTCTGTTTGCTTTAATGATTTTCAAAAAATGTATGTATAATTAACATAATCATTTAATTTAGTGTGAGTATGAAATTTAAATCTATTCACTTTAACGATTGTGTTTCAATAGAGAGTATGATTAACTATAATTATTTAACTATTCAATAAATCACCATGGCAATTATGGGTTTATTGCGGTTTGCATATGCTTAATTTTTTTATATTTAAATAATTGTGATTGTGATCGCGATTACTGAAGCTAGCCAATTTATTGTAGTGTCAAGCTCATGTTTATGATAAATTAGCCAGTTTTAGCAATTCACAATCATTTAATAATAAAAAAAGTTTATCATAGGGGTCACAGAATTATGCAAACTGCAATAATTTTGGGATTGCATCTCAGAAGAATCTATAATTAACTGCAATCATTTAATTGTTCAATATATTATCAGTGTGGGTGTGAAATCCTGTTCATTTTAACAATAATTTTTAAAGAAAACTTATAATTAACTGTACTTGTTAAATCGTTCAATAAATTACTAAGTAAATTACGAAATCCTGTTCATTTTAACAATAATTTTTAAAGAAAACTTATAATTAACTGTACTTGTTAAATCGTTCAATAAATTACCAAGTAAATTACCAGGGTGAGTATAAAGTTTCTGTTCACTTTAACTATTGTGTTTTAAGACAAGCATGAAGCTTAATTCTGTTTACTATAATGATTAACTGTAATCAATTAATCGTTCAATAGATCACTAACGTAAATATGAAGTTTAATTATCATGTTTTAAAAGTATGATTAACCATAATTTAAATTACTGGTATGAGTATGAAGTCTAATTCTGATCATTTTAATGATTATATTTAAGAGATGTATTATTAACTATAATCATTTAATTGATCATTAATTATCAGTGTGAGTGTAAAATTTTCAAAATAGTAGAAATTAGGGAAAATTTCTTTTTGTTAGCATATAATCTTTAACAAAATTTTTTTTGTGTTCTAATATTATTAAAATGATAATAATTTAAGCATATAATTTGATAAGTTCGTTATCAAGGGCAATCATAAATAGACTGACAATAGTTAACTGATTAGGCAAATCTATCTATGATAGTCACTTTCACATTAATGCCCACTTACATTATGAAGCCCAGGAAACCATCAGCCAATGCCATGGATTAAATAGACAGCATCTTACATTGATACCCTGCATAACATCTTGTCTATTTCTGAGACTATATACTTTCACTTCAATTATACATAAATCATATCTATGATCGCAAATCAAGACTTATCCTGATATATCAGACCAAATCATTCAAATTTAAATAAGTTGAACTTCTTTAGTAATATTTAATATGCCCGATATTAAATCATACCTGGCAGCGAAGCCACCACATGATCATGTTCTAGTTAAAATTAAAAAAAAATAGTAATTCAAAAGGATATCTAACCAATATTATTTTTTACATTATAGACACATCACGTAATTGTCCGATAGTCACCTGTTACATTTAACCAATCAATACCACGTAAAAAAGCGAAATCACGCAATATGTGGTGTCTGTAGACTTTCTGAAAAGTATATTAGTGTAACAAAATAACCATATTCACGCCTTTGTGTAATGAGATAATTATCATATGATATGCTCTATTTTTGTATAAATACATGAACATTTTTTTTTATTGTTATCTCTTATTTGTTTCAATTCTCATGTCCAGAAGAATAATATATAAATATTTCGATTGCATACTGTCAGAATGGAATATCCTCAGCTTTTTAGAAGAATGTAAGCTAGAGCAATTTGACTTAAAAGTAAATTGTTACATTAAAAGCTTGGAGTGCATCTCTGATTCACAAATGGGTTGCAGAAATAAAAGAGTGAAAATATTACTTGAAAATTATAGAGAGGTGGGATATTTTTTTTTTTGTATTGTTAGTACTATACAGAAAAATTTCAGTCATGTAGCAACAACTTTTTGGATCGTACTGCTATAAATCACAGATAGATTGTACTTTGGATTGATGGTTAAATGTCACAGATGATGAGTTATTTCATTTGATTTATATTTAATTTAAATCTCGAAGAAATGATCTGATTGTGAAATTGGATAATGGTGAAGTCTAAGGATTTCAATTTGAAAATATAAGCCTTACCAAATTCCACTAATATTCCTTTATTAATAACTCTCTTTTTTATAAAAAAAAGCTAACAGGGCCCTAAAAATTTTATAAATTATACATGGAATAGATCCAAATTTCACCATCATCTGATTTCACAATTATCTGTGACATTAAATACTGTATAGTAAAGATTTTGGTCATGTAGCAACAGCTTTCTCATTGTACTGCTATAACGCTATGGACCAAGATTCCTCCAAAACACATGATGCTTTCAAAAATACCATATTACTAATTATCTTGCCTTCCATTCTAGGGCAATAAACATGATTACCATCTTGCAAGGGCATGAAATAGAGGACGATTGCATAAACTGGATCATTGTTATCAATCAACAATTGTGAATAATGGGACTATAAATAGTATTGGGCCTATTTGAACTATGGTGAGCAGAACATTTAATACTAGATCAACAGCAAGTCAATATTTATAAAACTGTTATATAATTTTTAAAATATAATAATAATTTGATATTACACTTTTATAGAGATTGGATTCCGAAATTGATAAATTTTTTTAACATTTGAATAAACAACTATCTAATCAGTTTATTAAAAGACTGTGAAGATTGAAGATTACAGATGAATATATAAATGTATCATATGATAATTGCAGGGTGAAACAATTTATTATGAACTTGATAATGAAAAAAAAAGATCAAAAAATATGTAGTTCAACCATATTAGAGTAAATTATACTTTTCAAGGAATGCGAAATAAAAAGAAATGGGATTTAAAGTCAGACAAATATATCGAGAATAAGCTATATGCTTTTGAAAAAATGCCATTTGAGAACATCTAATTATTATGAAATTTCTGGGATTTCTTGTACATGGGCAATGATTTTCTGTTTTGATTAAGACTAGATTCTGCATGTGCTAAATTAATATGATGTTTTTTAAGAGATTTTGCAATAGTATAGGCTAATTCCGTATGATTTTGTGATAATATAGTAATATTTCTTAAATCAATTTCTTATAGCCCCAAAAGTTTCTGGTCGTCATGCTTGTATTTAGGTCATCTGATAGAATAATTAGCATTTGAAAGCAAGTGGAAACAATAATTTTCTGCAGATGACCATCTATGTTCATTAACTTTTTGTACCTTTCCAAAATTTTTTGCTATAATTGATACTTGACTTGATCCTGTAATATTTGCTTTTAAACTGTATATTCTGCAATATTCTATAGTTAAAAATGCAGATTATGCAATAATATGAATTTCTGTAATTAGTTGCTTTTAAGACAAATTTTACTGTTTTCTGTGAAACACAATAATTATCATCACTGCTCTTGTAAAAAGGTAACTCCTTTTGATAAAATTTATTATTAATTAATTGATTATTAAGATGAGACCATCTATACAGCAGGAGATCCAATTTCTGGTTTTTATAATATAATTAAATTAATTAAATTTACTTGTTCATATTTTCATCTAGTTTGTCACATTCTCTTATCTTCGACTTGATGACAAGACATACATGCAAAACAATGTATTTACCTCTGAGAAGCTTGAGAAAATACGCAATGCTGAATTAAAGAACCTATCGGAGATGGCAGTCGAATTATTGAAGTATGTCAGCTCTTTTCTGAAAAAAATGGCAGAAGATCTATGAGCAGCGCTTAATACCCGACAAGAGTGGAAAAGTAATTTAAAAATTGTAGATCATTGAGGTATCTCAGCAGAGAAAAGAAAAGGGCATCAGACGAAGACAAATCTACTTATGATTAGTACAATCTTTGAAAACAAGAAATCAAAAATTTGTCTGAGGATAATCCTTTGATCTTTAAAAGGTAAAGTTTTGACAAAATTAAACACTTTAATTATGACTGAATAAAAAATTTAGTTTATAATTTATTGCTTGAATTCGAATCTGGCACATTACAGCATGATCATCTAGAAACCTAATACAATATCCATGTTTAGTCTTTAGTAGACAGATCGTTTAACAAATTAGAAGGGTTAGATATTTGCAAGGGTGAATCATGTAGCATTGCTTCGTCAAGGCATAAAAATAAAAATAGAATAATCCAAGGATTAATAGAGATAGCACGAAAAGCACTCATGAGAAAATGTGATCTGGTCTTAAAGAAAGGAGTATATGAATATGGTGCTTCCAAAGTAGAAAAGAACTATGAAGCGGAAATTGAAACAAATCTACTTATGGAAAGAGGGCTGAAAAGCCCAAAGATGCCCAAGGATATGCTCGTAGATTTGGGCAATTTTGTCAAATAGGACACAGAAAAATTACGTCGATTGGAATTGGTCAGTTTTATACATTCTGGTGTGTATATTCTTTAACTAACTACCTATAATTTATCATGAATATTATTGACAGATCTTTTATAATGTTTTTACGTATAGATGCCCCTGCAGGGTACATTTGTAGAGTCACGAGAACAGATACTTTACAAATACCCACTAATGTTAATTGTTTTGATCAAGCGCTCAAATGCATAATTTTTGCTTAGAAAGCCAAGGTTAGTATTAATATATCTATCATTATATAAATAGCTGTATAATGTGTAATATTACATTTTTCAAAACTTAGATGATTATTCGCAGGATGATTGATGTTGTTGAAAGAACTAATAATGATAACAATGCATTGGAGGACTTACAAAATGGTAGTGTCCATAAACTTAAGGATGTGTTCATCGTTCCTAACTGTGTAAAAACACAATACCAACTAATATACGGATAACAAATATGTTAGACACTAATACATTACCGATTTTTAGTATGTAAAGTTTTGAATTTTAAAAATGGATGTTACAGCATTAATTTTTTCATGTATATATTAGAAAAATAACATTTTTCCAATATTTATTAATAATTAAAATTACTTATAACTTCAGATACCGATTTCTGAACAAAATATAGAATTTTTTTTATTCAAAAAATCGATGTAACTACTGTAACTTGTCGATTGGTCAATTGGTCTCATTTAATACTTAAATTAGCCAGATCATAATTTCTGAAATTACCAATCGGATTTCTTTAAATTATATTTTATTTGTCTATTGTCTAATGGCGTTGATTAAACATCATTAGCTATTGGCTTGTCTATTGTCTATTCACAATCCTGGGTAAAGTATGAATTACTTGGTTTTAAAAAATTTTTAATAAAAGTAAATTTCAAAAACAATTTACAGGTTTTTTGATGAATTAAGTTTTTATTTTTTTAGCAAATCAAATGATAGTGAACTAATTTTATTATTATTATATTTTAAAATTAAAATTTAATATTCAATGGATAAAGGATCCAAACTCTAACTATATCTACTAATTGCGTTCTAAATTATTCTTTTTATTGGTCATTATTTTCTCTGAGTGTATTGATTTTTACTTGAATGCACAATATTTATATAGCATGGTATAAAATCTTGGAAAAATTTTAAATATACAAAAGCAGCAGTCTGAACGAATGTCTAAAGATAAAAAATTTAACATCCAAACTATGATTAATCGTAAAATTACTTGAGCAGTTGTAATTAAAAAAAATAGTTCATTAAAAAAATTTATTAACATCCCGGATAAATATTGACTATGAATTTATTTTGAGTGACCATAACTCAGAATGGTTCTTTGAGGAATCATTTGCACATATTTTTGCAAAATATCATATATTACAAATATTAAAATTAATATGTCAAGTCTATCGACGACGAACTAATTAAATTTGATAAAAAATTTTTTTCAATTTTATAAATATTTATAGTAATATCAAATTAAAAAGAACCATCATACAAATATTCTAGAAAATGCAAATAAAAATAACAATTTAATGCAAAAGACAAACGAGATTTAAATTTCACCCAAGGAAGCTAACGCTACTATTTCGTTACATAAAGATTTTCAATATAGTTAATATTTCGTTACATAAAGATTTTCAATATAGTGTCATAATCTTTTTGTGAACATTATATTCACTTTTTTGTATATTAATTAGATCAATTGTATTTTGTTAGGTTAGTATTGTAATAATGATAGTGATATGTAATTGGCTTTATTAAGAAGTGATTTATCCAGAAATTTTTTGGTTTTTTTTTTTGGAATAAATCATACAATTTAAAATATGTTTTTTTATGATGTACTAACGTTAATACAAATCAATCGAACTTAAACAAAAATAGCGCTAGAAAATGTAGCACTAAGTATGAACAATTACTTTATTAATAAATAAAAAATGTTAAAATTGGCATATAGTTGCATATATATAACTAATACTATAGATTACTAAAAACTTTTGATACATTTTATAGTTTTAAAAAATAGGTCAGGTAAATTGCTTTTACTTATTCAACTTTGAAATCCGTAAATCTATTCCAGGAATAGACTTAGCTATACCTATAGTTTTTTTTAAATGTAGACTCTTCAACAACATTGAATTTAAGATTTCTAATTAATATAATTAGAAGAGACTTAAATTCCAAACTTCCTACTCTCCATCCTATACAAAGTTTATAACCAGCACTGAAAGGTAAGAACTTATAATTCCTAACTTTTAATTCTGGATCAAGCCATCGAGAAGGAACAAATTCTTCAACATTTTCACCCCAAATCAATGGATCATGATGAATTGAATTTATAGAAATTTGTAATCTTGTTCCCAACGATAATTAAATCATACATTAATATAAATTGATTATATAATAAAATAAACACATTAGATATTTTCAAATAATTACAAGTACCTTTGGAACAATATAATCATTAAGTACTTCATCCTTCGTAGTTATACGATGTATTATTTGTGCTTTTAGGTTTAAAAAAAATCGATTAGTTTTTTTTTTTTTTTAGAAACTTAAAGTATTTTTAATTGCCAATTCAGATAAGATCAGCAATATTTTTATATTTAGAATTGGGGCAAAACAAATATATAAACAAGGTAGTACAAAATCCGGATCAGGCCTATATATATAAAATTTTTATATTATTAAAGATTTTAAAGACATTTTTACTCATATCTTCTTATCTACTAGTCCGATTTTAATGAAATTTTACAAGTAGATGCACAAGAACCTGTTCTACAACTTTACTTATATCAAAAAATAATATTTACTTAGTACAAAAAAAACTTTTTATTAGGCCTAAAACAGATTTACTAATATATTGTTTATATATTTGTTTATCCCCAATTCCAAATATGGTAATAATATAGCTATAGTACCGATCTTATCTGGATTGGTAATTAAGTATAATACGATATTTAATATATTTACTAGGTGGAATGATCCTAAAAGTTTCTTTGAAAATACATTCTAAATATTTTAGTTGATCGATTTCATCCAAAGTAGGTTGATGATTCTGATCAGGAAAAGCCTTAATAATTTCATCACGAAGTTGATCTTGATAATTATGATTTTTTGCGAGAAAATATAATGCCCAAGATAATGTTATACTTGTAGTTTCATGACCAGCAAGGAGAAGTGTTTTAATCTAAAATTTAATAATCTTAACATTAATATAAATTTAGAATATAAATTTTAAAATTATTAGATTGTATAGATTTCATAATTATAGTATTTTACCTGACTAACCAATTCATCACGTCATGATTAGGTGTAACTTCATTAACTTCTACCAATAATGATAATAAATCTTTTCCTTTAATAGGATTTTTTCGGTGTTCAATAACTAAATTTTCTGAAATTTTACTAGCAACTTTGAGTGAATTATTGTAACGAATGTTATAATCAAATGGAAGTTTTCTAACAAAAGGAAAGAAATCGATAAGTACACTAAATAATGGAAATTGATTATAACTGCTCATTATCTCATATGCTTTTGCTAATTCTGATTTGACTTTAAGAGAATTAAATTCATAATTGAATCCTATTTTTTTTTTATATTAATAAGTATTTGAACATTTAAAAAGATAGTAAATATGATTAGAATTTAATCATAAAATTAATAATAATAATACAATTAACAAACAAATAACAAAATTAATGAAAAAAAAACTAATACATTCGTACCAACAAAGCCAATAATATCTAAAGATACTTGAGAAATTAAAGAATTAATTGAAATGCTTTCCTCTTTTTTATCACCAATTAATTTTATCCAATGATCTTTTAGTTGATGACCACCTTTAATAAATGTTGGAATCATTTCTTTAACATTGGCAAAAGTAAATAAAGGGTTCATCAACTTTCTTTGTCGTTTATGATTATTTCCTTGAGCACAAACTAAACCACTTCCAAAAAGATCAAAAGCTATAGCTATAAGATTTGCAACACCTTAAAAGTCATATGAAGTTAGAATTTTTTGGCCAAGTTGAGGATCGGTAATTATAAGATGAGGTACGTTAAACATCAGATGTAATCAGAAAATGCTACCATATTGTTTAGCTAGTTTTATAAATAACAGGTTTCATAAATTTACATAAATTTTGATTAAATTGACATTAATTAAAACTTGGGATTTTTATAAATATACTGAATCTTATGTTAATGTTTTTGCTAAGTTCTACTAATGAAGATGACTAATATAATATTTCTATTTCTCATAATTAATAAAAATTAAAAACAAGTTTACCGCAAAGGATTTATTAATCCTCTTTTTGTTAAACAATCAAAATCAAAATGATAACGAACCTATAAATATCGTGTTCTTTCGAGCTTGATATTGAAACAGATCATTATCTTGTGGTCGTTATAAAATGACAATTTCCGATTGAAGTGAAAATAGATCGACTATTTTCAGATACAAGAAATTTTATAAGTATGAAATCCAAAATGATTTGACATTGTAATATTTCTAAGAGATAATATGAATAGTTGTATTATCACAAATGTTTAGAGTTATTCAGTGCAAATTAGACGGTACAATTGGGTACACTTGGTAAATTTTTAATATTACTCTAATATTTTTATATATTTTTAAAAACTCGATGAACATTAGAATATTTCATCGTTGATCGAAATTCTAGGGTTTATGACCAAGTGATGATTAACACTCATTGATTCCAATCACTAAATATATTATTATATGTGCATATGTAATTATATTCAATATGGATTTTCACAAGTAATATTGTCACGAACATTATCACGAAGGTATGTTCTTAAAAAAAACTCCTTTTTAGTCTTGATAAAAACTTGTGATTAAAATAATTATTGCTATTATTATATTTTACATTTATAAAATACAAAAAAATAACTAAAGTTCATTAAAATTCTTATGTAGTCTTTATATTCGCAAAAAAAAACTTAGTGCTCGTTAAAATTATTTATCTTTATATGACTTAGATCAAAAAAAAAATCTAGTTTATTAAACTAAAGACTAATTCTGATTTTTGAAAAATATTTATCATTTTGAAATACTATATTTAAAATTATGACATACCTATATATTATTCTTTATAATGCTGATTCCAAGTTGATAACAAACCAATCATGTATGTTCGTTCCATCGACTTGACCCATGTCATCTGCTTAAAAAATTAAATGCTTCTGTTTATCTTTTTCAGCACCAAATTCATTAAAGTAACGATCCTGACACTATATGTTCCTTTAGGAACATCTAACTCTGCAGTTCGTTGATAATAATTAAAAGCTTTACGAAATTTACCGATTCCTTTTGCTTAACAACAACTGACTAAAGTTATTCCATATCTACAGCGAAAATAACAAATATAGAAATACCAACTGCGAACTTCCCGTAAAATGATATATCTTGGCGGTTTTTTTACAATGGTTAAAATTGCTCAATTTCAATTACAAACTCCAAAAAGAACACATAAGCTTATTAAAATAGTAGTATCACAGCATCTGATTTTACAAATTGAATATTTCCATCAAAATAGATGCCATGATCAAATATTTCATCTGCATTACCCTTATTGGTAAATTTTCGGTATTGAACGAATTTCTCATGTTTATTTTTTTTTCGCCTATTCCATTTCATACCAAATTTCAAGACAATTACTTGCAGTAGTAATCACCCATCTCTACAGACGTTTGATAGCAAATAAATTCTTATGATTATCATTCTCAATTTAATTCCATTTCGGCAACAATTCCCAGGTCTATTAATCCACTTCGTTTAGTTCAGCTGACTATTGAAAATGAATGAATTCTTTATCTTTTCAATGCCAATCAATGATTGATAAACTACACCAAGGACTAATTGGCATAACATTTAATATTTCATCCAAAAGAATATATTCTTTCTAATTTCGGAATTAATGAATATAGTATCTTAAGAAAATTTTAAGTTTCAAGCATAAAAACAATTAAATTTGCCATAGCCTAATGTAAAAATACTCAAGCTCTAACGCTTGGTAAAATAAAAAATTGGTTTACGTATTTTTCTGATAAGAAATAAGCCTTTTCACCAATAACAATATCACCTGTTTGCAATATCAATATCTAACATAGCTTATTAAATTTGCAAACTTTGAAATTGATATCAGCGTCATATAATATAAATTATTAAATTCAATTTCTAAATATTTGGCCTTCTTCGTGTGTTTTAGTTTAAATTTAATAAAGTAATGTATCTGGTTTAAATTTCAATACTTTAATTAAATATCTAATGTTATTTTCATTTAAAAAAAAATAAACAAAAAAATTTTACCACTAAGTATCGATGCTTTTTTTTAAAAAATTATAAAATAGCGCATTCGAATTGTATCCACATATGAAATATCCTTCTCCACAGAGCATAATTGCTGTTGTATGGCTTTTTTCATTTACAGTATTTTCATTGAAGTAAGTCAAACTCTTAAAAAAGCGTTTATCAAATATTTTAACGTTCTTACGTTATTCGATTCAATTTCAAATGCTTTTCTAAAGCTTAAAGATCTTCGTTGTATTTTTAGATCGTAATAAGCTGTTCCATGAAAAATTAAAGCAAACACAATGTCTTGCTTAACTTTAAATACTTTACTTGAATCATTAGGTGCACTATTGTATTGTTCTATTTAAATTAATTTACCATGAAATAATAATGCGGGCAAATTATTTTAAATATCTAGTACATTTCCAAATATAACAATGTGTCTTCTTGTGAACGTAATGCCAAAAAAATTTCTATAAAGTTTAATACGTTGGGTGATCATAGTCGATATCCTATCAATCAAAACTATGTATAGTATATTATAAAGGCATATGAAAATGGACATGCCCTTTAGATTTAAATGATTATAGCAAGTCTTAGCATTTATTTAAGCAATATCATTAAGAACAAAGCAGCTACCTTTGAATTACTTTACATGATTATGGATTATTTTATTTACAAATTCAATTTTTGTCATCCTTTGCAGTTACTTAAGTTTTGTCACATTTGTTAGTTCTTATTTTTCATTAAGGTTATATTTGACAAAGATGAAAATAGTTTCATTTTTGTCAGTATGAAATCATTCGTCTAACAACTATACCACAAACAAATGAAACAATTAAATAGTTTAAAATCGGCTAAATGATGTACCTCGAATTAAAGTTATAAGGCGCTGTACTCTTGTTTTTAAGACGTCAATTCTTCATTTGTAAAACAGCATAAAACAAACTATCTTTTCATCTGATATTAACCAAATAGCCAATAATTTTAACCAAATATACTTAAAAGCACTGGTCGAAATCAAAAATATTACCCTAATATCATCTAAAAATCACCTATGAAGATTGCAGGCCGATATTGATGCAGATTGATAGGGGATCAAAATAGGCCGATAGGCTGCTAATTTAAGAAAATTTGTTGCATATCAGTTATAAGTCGGTAAAAAATACTCATATATCCGTATGAAGATTAGTGAAATTATAAAGAAGATACAAGGCAGATATTTAGATTGATATTTTGGTATAAATTCACGATTAGATAAATCATAAGAAGATATTGTATTGGCTATTTTACAAATTTTTTCATAATTTATACGATATTATACTGATATATTGGTTATATTTTTTAATGATTATTTAGTCTTTAACATATCTTCTTTATTCTTTAGAATAATATTTGACTGATATTTGAATAATATTTGACCGATATTTGAATAATATTTGGCCGATATTGAATAATATTTGGCCGATATTGAATAATATTTGGCCAATATTGAATAATATTTGGACGATAATTAGCGATTTTTAATATGATTAGTTATATATTTATAAAATTCATAGTAATCGGTTCCTAAAATTTAAAGTATATTTTACCGATATTATATATCATCTTTTTATTATTAATAAAATATTGCCTTTGGTGATAGCAGACCGATAGGTTTTAGGTTTAAACCGAATATTAAGGTCTATAGTCTATCGGTCTGCTATCACTGAAGGCGATAGTTGATGATATTTGTATAATTTTGCTATTTAACTGTTTACTGATTACATTTATATACACATTGGCCGATTGGCTGATATTTATATTATTTTACTGATTATTTATTAAATTTTATTATATTCCGATAAAAACACTATTTTAAAATTAAAAAACACAATAACAGATAAATCTAACAAAAATCTAATTTGTTGTCTTCTTTTCGATCTTTTCGCTTTCTTTTTATCATCTTTCTTTTTTTGTGACCCTTTTTTCCTTTTTTTACTTTCAACCCAACCTTCACCTTCATTGTCCTCATAATCTTCCAGTTTTCGTTTTCCTTTTTCCACTTTTTCACTAGCTTCTGCACTAACCACACTTTCACCTTCACTTTCATTTTCATCCTCACCTCCATTGTCACCTCTATCGTCACCTCCATCGTTACCTCCATCCTCAGCTTTAACTCCTTCATCTCTAAATACTAATGCATCATCTTCTGACGGCAGTTTACTTGGTTTTTTTGCAGAGCCTCGGGCGAATTGTAATGTTATTTTTGCTGGTGGTACCGGTGTTGATGTTGAGGAGGCTGCTGACATTGATGATGGTGGTATTTTTGATATTAAGGCTTCTGCTGCTGCTATTGCTTCCGTTGATGATAATGGTTCATTTGTAGCTGTTGTTGTTTCTGATGTTTTAGGTGTTTTTTCTGATGTTATAGGTGTTATTGATGATGTGGGTGTTTCCGGTTTTGATGATGTGGGTGTTGAAGGTTTTGATGATGTGGGTGTTGCCAGTTTTGATGATGTGGGTGTTGCCAGTTTTGAGTGTGTTACTGATCTGGATGTTGCTGATTTTGGTGTTGGTGCTTTTGAGGATGCTGCTAATATACTAGGTTTTCTTCTTTCATATAATACAACTTTATCATCATCATCCACTCTTCCCCTTTTTACACCTGTTTCACTTGCTCGTTCTTCAGTTTCTGTCTCAGCCGTATGACTTCTCTTTCGTTTTTTGTGCCTATCCCCACCTTTCCTTTTCTTTTTTTTTCGTGAATCTTCTTGCCACTTAATAGTTCGGGATCAAAGTCAGGATCCGGGTATTATATAGTTCTCGGGCTTCGGCGGATAATGCAAAACTTGGACAATCCGGTGGTGGTACATCTTCCCTATCAATCTTCTCACCATAATGAAGTAGAATCATTCTATTGTTCTTAGGCTGCAGCTGTTTCACAACCAGATCGATCCTTTTATGAAATAGCTGTTTCAACTAAATAATACGTATTGTATTAGGACGATACATTATTAATTTAATTGTAACTTAGCATTACTATAATATATTTGACTTACTTGAGGTCCGCACCACCATTTTTCCACGCATATTAATTTTTTTATTTTTTGTCCATCCCTCCCGCCCCTTTCAGTCGCTTCCTCATCTGTCACCCATTCTTCCGCAGAATGATAAGCGTTTCCACCTTGACTTGTCGTAAACCGCTCCAAATCTTCCCGTGGGTACAGACCAATACCCTTAATTCCAGAACTAATCAAGAATGATAATGCCTTAAACCTCCTTATTCTTTTCTAAATTATTTTATAAAAATGAATAAAAATGATAAATTAAAAAATTTAAAGTAATTATGGGTATTGTGGTGGATCTGCTTTAACTTGTGACCCATCAGCCAAATCTAAATGATTTTTATACCATTCGAATCGTCTCATCGAGACGATTCGAATGGTACAAAAATCGTTTGATTTTGATCATTGGGTCATAAGATATCAGTGTTTGAATTTTTAAATTAAATTTTTTGAAAAAAACTAATACGTTATATTCGGACACTATTCTAACGCTGATATTTTGTGACCCAGTGATCGAAATTAAATGATTTTTATGCCATTCGAATCGTCTCGATGAGACGATTCGAAAGGTATAAAAATTGTTTAGATTGGACTGATAGGCCACAAGTTATTGCAAATTCCGCCACAATACCCTTATCCGCCACAATACCCCTTCCAATTTTGTGTAACATATGATTGTAAATAACTTGTGATCCTGTGATCCAAATTGAACGATTTTGGTACCATTCGATTCATCTCATCGAGACGAATCGAATGCTGCCAAAATCATTCAATTCGGACCAATAGATCTAGGGTTATACCAAAATTCTCTTAACTTCTCCACAATACCCATACTTACCTTATATGAAACAAAGAAAAAAAATTGTTATTAACTCGTTCACCTTACTGTTTTTCCCAATGCGTGCACGATTGTATGCTTTTAGGGCTGGATCTGAGTTTATTGCTGAAGTACGCCTCTGCGTCTTGTGATATGATTTCAATATAGTTTCGATAGCACTCGAATGTTGTTTGTATCCGGGCAAATTTTTTATTATTGATGGGATTAAATTGTTCCGGATATTCTTTGTTTGCGAAGACCAATTTTTGTTAGGATCCAGTTTTTGGGCCGATAGCTTTCCGCCTTCTATCAAGATTTTAATTTCGGCCTGCAAAAAAAATAATATAAAATAAAAATTAAAAATATAAAGTAAATCTATTCATAAAAGACATGAGAAGGCA